>QVRM01004694.1:0-42795 GCA_003439945.1 Dermanyssus gallinae | reverse complement strand
TGCATTAACAATTATTAATAGTAAAAAATATTTGTCCTGATGTTATAAATTATTTGTTAAGTCCACACTTTCTTACTGCTTCCCGCCGGAGCTAATGACGTTTGCTGATGCACAGTCTATGTACTGCCTTTTGAATACTACGTCAAAAAACATTGTACAACACACCCCTTATATGCAAAAGTAAAGACACCTTTTATGTTTTTGTTTATACATTGGGTACAATACAACAACATAAGCGTAATTCATATAAATGTGTATACTGTTGTGTTCTAATGTGGCTGGTGGTGCTTTGCGCAAACGGGAGTGTACTTTCTGTGGGGGGGGGAGGTGTAGTGCACCAAGTCGTTTATTGTGAAATATGTGTCCCCTTTTTTTCTCTCATATGTTTATTTATTCGATCATAGTCCTTTTAGAAACTTATTCACCGTGTCTAAATTGGAATCCATGGAAACTAATTTAAGAGTGGCCGCTCCGGCACTCAACCCACGACCTCCCGAAGGTAAAGCTATGGTTGGCCACCAAGCTCTCCGACAGGAGTTCGGACCGCTCAAGAATGTGGTTTTCATTCGAGTACATTGAGCAATTGCTCAGGGATTGATCAATTGCAAAAACCCAGGTATGCCTGTGTGAACGCATGCAAATGAGTGTTGATACAACCAGCATCGACGGTACACACGGATCATCTTCGACAACATCTTCGCCGTCTCCGCCGCCACCAGACCACCGCTCGGTAGAACTAACTATTTAGTTCACTACCCCGTGCGTCAACCAGTGTAGCAAACAGTGATCGCTTGAGAAGCGAGTGAACAAACCAATGAGCGCATTGATCTCATTAATGCAACAGCACAATTAACCGATGAGGACAACAATAGCAGTAGCACCCAATAGGCACTCAGCGCATGCTTGACTTGTAAATTATGGTAAGGATCACCTAACCCATGGTTGTCACCTGAGTAAATATAATATATATTATATATATATATATGTGTATAATATGTATGTCTATATGTATATGTATGTATATATATATATATTTTTTTCTATACGTGCATATATATGTATGTCTATATGTATATGTATGTATATATATATTTTTTTCTACATGTATTTATATGACGGATTTGTCTTGCTTTTTTGTCTGCCGTTGTCGTGTTGTTGTGGTGGTGTTGCATTGCTGTCTATCTACTCTGTTTACAGCCTCTCGTTGAGGAGCGCGTGCAACGCCCGCTGCTACTGTGCCAATCAGTTCCAGCCATTCTGCGACTCAAAACACGGCCAGTCGTACTTCTCGCCTGTTTCGCCGGCTGTTATGGCACCAACGTACGTACCTGTATGCGATGTTCTCGTGGTCTCCATGCTCCTAACCATCGTGCCGTCGACGGTCCGGATGGTGGTTATCTATCTCCTGGTCCTCTCTACCTTATATATATATATATTATATATAATAATCTTCATCTTCTCCTTACATTTGGCCGGCAGAATTGAAGGCCAAAAGCCTCCGTTGTCGTCTTAATCAATGGTTGGTGTCGTTGCACTCGTAAAGGCTGTGACCGCATATATATATATATAACACACATATAATATATATATATAATTATAATACATATATATATATATATATATATATATAATATATGTGTATACACACACATACGTATGCGCGTATTTTTTCGTCAACTTAAATGATCATCAGCCATATCGAATACGGGCCCTAGAAATGAGTAAGACAAAACAGCCGCTTTATCAAACTATACTGGCTAGCGACTAAACTCTCGCATGACTGATTTTCACATTTGACATAGCCGTGCTGCCCTTCAAACATTCGTTATTGTATACGGCAAGGTTAAATCAATTTACAGCATAACGCGCTACGACCTCCAGAATGTTTCTATGTACGTTTCCATTCTTCGTTAGTTACCTGTGTTTTTAAAAACAGAAGTGTGCAAACTAGTATTGTTTATCTTCGATAAAAAGGGTCATGAGAGACAGGAGTTTGCACTAATCAATTGCAATCAGTTGCAATGCATGAAACCAAATTAGTTCATTTTTTGAGACTAGTCCGTTCTACATGATCCAAAGTTCACAATTTACCTGCTCTAAGATACTACTTGATCAACTGCATTGTATATAATTCGATTGGTGCCAGCTCAACTTAGAAGCGCTACAATGCTATTTAAAAAGAAAGCAGGGCCGCTTCTGGATCTCTTCTCTTGCCACTAAGGTTTCTAACCTTTTCCTAACATCATCTATACAATAAGTTCCAAAGGCTGCCGGTAACTGAAAAATAAGTTGAAGTTTGGCATCACTTTCGACGCCATCGGCCCCGCAAAATGTCATCGCCCATATTTCTAATAGGTTGATTTTTAAGCAAGCGCATGTTAGGCCATGCAAATGCTAATTCCATAGACTCCTTTGTTACTATCATATAGCAGGGACTTAGGTACAAACAAAAATGTTGTTCCTAGGATGTTGCCCTGGAAGGTTATTGAGAAAAATAGTGCACCCATTTTTTTGGGGGGATACTTGCGTTGCCTGCACAAACGCAAAGGCAGTGCGAATCGGGATCATACGGGAGTGTAGCTCATACCAGTTATTCGGGCTACAATGCCCGGTATGATTGAAGACTACTATATTTCATCACTTCGTCTCTACCTTAGCCTAACTCTGCGCATGGTCTCTAAGGAATACGGGAAAGCTTTTCGACTACAAAAAGTAAGATCATGGATACAGATTTTTTAGCAAACGAATAGCCAGACGTTCTCGACCACGAATCAACTTAGCTTTAGTTATGTTTCCGAAAGAAACTCCAATCAATCAATATATTGATATATATATTCATATCATAATCACCTTTATTGAAAAAGGGGTATTACAATAGAACCAAAGTCGTTTCAAATGTGGCACAACGTGCAATCCTCCAGGCAAATGAGTTGTTCCAACGTCCACCCGGGCAATCTCGTGGGGTGGATGGAAACGCCGCTCCGGAGATTATTTGGTCTTAGAATAAAATACCTAGAAATAAGTTTCTGACGCGCTAGTTGTTTAAACATGCGGTAATCGGCATGGGATTGTATTCACTAACACTAGGCAATGTGATGCGCTCGCGTGGTAGGACAACACGACGAGCAACTCGTTTCACAAACTTATCCTGCACGCTCTGCCAAGAAGTCAACATCTCTTTTATAGAATGGCATCCATACGTGACAGCAATAAGTCCACTTTGGTACCACTAAGGTTTGATACAGCTTTAGGTACACATTATGGTCCTGTATAATGAAAGACCACATTATGAGATTACATATCGAGACGCGGCCTTGACAACCTCAGCCATGTGAGGTCTAAACTTCATTTGGCGGTCGAAGATTACCCCGAGTCTTTGTAGCGTGAGACTTCAGGAATGGGTTGGCCGTTTAGCATATACTGAGTAGTATCTGGCATTGTCTTGAGAAGAGCAGATTTGGAAGTAGATATTTGCATGCGGTTTTCCTCTGCCCATAGGGATACAGCTTATATGTAACACCAGCATCTCGAAGCATTACCCCGAGATCCTGTACAAATATAGTGTACATTAGGGGGCCTAAGCATGAGCCTTGCGGGACACCAGATACACACCTGCCGACCGCGGAATAGCTATGCTCAACTTTGACGACCAAATGTACGGTCTTTCAGGTATGCTCTGCACCCAGTTATGATTCTAGGGCCGATACCTAACGCTGACATCTTTGTCAGAAGCAGATGAGGTCAACGCGGTCGAATGCACGTGAAAAATCAAAGTAAACGACATGCAGTGGGATGTTGCGATTTCGGGCCAGCGCCCAATCGTAAGCTACTTCTAGTAACTGGGTACCCGTTGATCGACCCTTCGTGAAACCATGTTGTGAGGAGTCCAACAGGTCTTTAGAATCAAGGAATGTGTAAAGCTTCATCCACAATTATTTCTCCATTAGCAAACAAGGTATTGAACATTGAGACACAGGTCTGTAATTTTCTGGCGCTGCACGAGAACCCTTTTTGTGCGTCGGGGTGATAATGGGCTGCCGAAAGAAACTCGGTACTTCACCGTCTTCGAAGGAGCGAGTAAATATCAATGATAATGGTTCAGCCAAGCTGACAGAGTGCTCTTTGAATAAAATTAGAGGAAGGTTGTCGGGAGTCCGCGAGCATTATCTCTTAAGGCTGTTGAGGTGCACTATTATTATTATTACTATTATTATTATTATTATTATAGCTGCCGCTTTGTCGGAGTTTTCTGTGATTGTTGTTTGCCAACTATAAGTGGAGCCACTCCAGACTGCAGTGTTAAACGGCGACCAGCATATCTAAAAAAGTCTTTGGCATTTCGAATGTTTATGTTGGCCTCCTCTAGCCGCTTTTACGGGTTGCGGCTCGTGCCAATTGAGTGGATAGGCGCGAGTGTGCACGGGACGATGGCGTCAGACTATGTAGGCGCCTAGATGCGTCCTCTATGAACATTTGCAAGGTAGATGGTTTAGGCTTTCTTAGCGGAGTAAACATCTCCATGAGAAGTATAATGGCATTCACAAATGACGTATACTGTGATTCAATGGAGTCAAAAAAAAATATATATATATATATATATGTATATATCAGAACGACGGCAGTCAGGCACGAATTAGGCGACCTCGAGCTTTCCCTCATTGCAGAAGAGGGAGCTGTGTTGGGCGCTGAACAAACCTCGCTTTGTGTGATAGTACTACGCTACACATAGTTGCCTTCAGCTAGATGAGGGGGGGGCGTCAATTGCCTCAAGCGGACGTTTTACGAATGTAAGCTACATGAGCAGTGGCGCTGTAGCTAGTACTGGTTGGTGCTAATGGTGGTACGAATATGGTGATGATGGCGACGTGAAGTCGCCGAGAGACCAACGCTAACGAGTTGTTGCTCTACGTGCCGTCCTACGCACACTTCAATGCCCATTCATGCGCAAGCATCGATCGATACACGCCTAACCGGGCTGCTCCCGACCCTTTCAGTAAGCTCTAACAATTCAGCTGTTATGGCTGCTGCAGCGAGAATTCGGCTGTTACTCGTCACGCGGCTTCTATGTCTGGTCCCTATTGTGTTTGGCCTCCTAGCGAAATAGCAGCACGTCGGGTTGACTGAGACGCCGATGATGCTGAGCGTGTTCCGATCTCCCAATCCGATTCCGTCGCTATCGTCTAGTTCAGCAATCTACCTTTCAAAAATTGTTGATTCTGCCCGACATGGCCCCATCGAGGGTCATTCAGTTTGTAGGTAGTTACCAATAATAAATCGACGATGTAATAAACCACTTGTATCTAAGACAGTGCAATTTTTTACTGAGCGTATTACGGCATTTCAAAACTGCTCACAGAAACTAGCTGCAGCGTATTATTGCGAAAAAATATAGACAACGCTTGGCTAGTATCAGCTAAGTGAAGACTTATTTTTAAGACGGTTGTGTCCAATTATCGTTACTAATAACCTACTAATAAATAATTTATCATGTTGTGTGCCGCCTCTTAGTTTTCCTGCAGGTAAACTAGCACTTAGTTACCTCAAATATTCGGTTCTAATTGCATATATGAGTCTAACAATACTTAGATCAGACTTGGACTAACGTATCTAACGTATGGTGATCAACTGCTGTAAACTGCTGGCGGCCTTGAGCTAAATCCAGCTAACTGAGTCACATTAGAATAATTTATACAAACTTTACTAACTAAAAGGACTACATTAAACACATAGAAACCGCTGTTCCCTACGCCTTAACAATAAAAGTATTTGTTTTCATAAGTTGCTGTAAAAGCCTCGATGACAAACCTAACTATATATGTGTACATGAGCGCCCTCGTGATCAACCTAATTCCCCCTCGGATCACCCCTGCCAATACCCACCCGCCACGTGGGCCGTAATTCTCTCTTCACTCAGCCATAAGTTTGGTGTAGGCTGGCGTAGAATGCATCGTAAGGAAAAAAGTGGGGCATATTGACACAGCTATACTGCATTTGTATCACAATCAGCAGAAGTCTTGTCGATATTTCACCCGATATTTTGGGGGAAACAAACTTTGCATGCATATTATAAAACTCATAGGCATATAACACTGAATGATAGGCATATGTATAATGATACATTTACCGATAGCCGACGCCTTGTCGTATTAGGAGCTTTGGCGTATCTAGGCTTGAAGCTTTATTTACTATGTTGCTGTTCGATTCTATCCGCTAGCTGACGGACATGGAATGCTCGTGTGTGGATAACGACACGACTAGCGACCCGTTGTGGACATCGGTGAGCCGCTTTACATCGGGATTCTGTCCCAACGACTGCAACAATCTTGTGATCTTCATCGTCATCCTGAGCGCAGCAAAATTCGTCATGATGTTACCGCGTGTTGGTAGCATGCTCGTCGCCCTTCGGTACGTAGAGGTTGCCTTTCATTGCGAATACGCGTACTGCCTAATTCCTGCCATACGTAAGATCGAACTCTGCTCCTCGAGTAGAATTTCCTCTTCTACCTTCATTGTGAGCCTTGTTGCTATTGTCTTGCCGTTATTCATTAAGTGTAGAAATTCCAGTTACACATGCGCACAGTATAGCCTGGCTGATAATAGAAACGCAGTGATAGCATATTGTAGTCTTTTGCTAGCCAACACTAGACATTTCAAGGTCTGGATTATACCTAACAGCGCTCCTCATCCCGGACTTTACAAAAACTTGCTACGGTCGTGACAGGTACATTCACACATTCAGCTTTTAGCGTCTGCATACACTGTTTTTTTCTCTGTCTGCGTTCGGGGTTGGATACCTAATATATGAGCAGTCGCTTTTGTCAAATATGTGTGAGCCCTTCGGGGGTATGAGAGACCTTGTTCTTGTACCGCTGTGACAATCACACTCTTCCTTCAACTTCGTCTTACTACACATTTTAAGTTTGCTACTCTAATGACGCACTTTGCTTGATCTGTGCTCAAAGGCCTACACCTAATAGGTACAAGAGAGGTGAAACGCGTGGGCAATCACTTAGATGAACCTAAATCCGCCATCGGAGCCAGTAGACCACCGGCTAATGAAGACGCAGCGCTAGACATATACAAAAAAAAATATATATATATACAGATCTACAGCATTTGCCCCAAAGTGTCCTTTAGACCTTGCTGGTATGCTAGTGGCTATGCTGTGGGTCACTTAAACAACATGTGCTAATAACCTTGTTGCAATGCTTGCTAGGCTGCGACTATTAACTCAATGTTCGCGCGTCTTTTTCCCTCTCTTCTCAAAAAGCCATTCTTCGAGCATCGACGCAGCGTTTGTAGGCGTTTTATTGCCTTTGTGTTTGTCAGTTTGACCATTTAGCAGTTATCCGTCTAAATGGTTGCTTAAACGGGAACCGTCAAAACGGGTTATCCCGTTTTGACGGTTTTGGGGCGACTAAAATACAGATATTCATCACACATTTGCGATTTTGCTTTTGCATCTGTGGCTAACCCTAGCACATATATATATATATATATATATATATATATATCTTATTTATTTCACTCATATTGAGTATGCATATAATGCATGTTATTCGAGAGAGGCAGTGCAGCGATCTTTTCGCAAGGGCCAGGCATACAGACGCATGAAACTTCGATATATATATAAGCTTGGCGTTTAGTTTTACCAAGTTCAGCACATATTTTGAACTGCCCAAAAATTTGCTTTAAAGAGGCATGATTCTAGTGCCGAAAGTGCAGGGACCGCCGATGCGTTTTGGCATCCCACTGCGTGATGTTTAGCGCACGTGTGCCTATCCCGTGCGTCCTAGAGATCTTGACCTCATCACATTTGCATAGATAAACGCTGGGTCGGACACAGCCTGTTACAAGTCTGCATTTGTCACCGATAACAATACGAAATGCAGAAAGATAGTTTTCGACATGCCCGACCAGAGTGGATGGCGCAGAGCAGCCAATGACCCGTTTTACCTCGATTCCCAGTGAGCTCGAAATGAAGGTCTTTAGCCCATAATCATGCCATATGTAGGACTTTCTTAAGAAAGGCAATCAAGCAGGCTTTCATTAGGCCGTAAAAAGTACGATACAAACACCTGTTTCTTGCGCATTTGCTTAACAATCGATGCCGAAAGGACGGGTCACAAGCAGCATTTAGTACAAGAAAAAAGCTAATTTTATATTCGGGATAGATAAGCGTCCTTTTAGTTAGTTTTAACTATCTATTGCCTATGTGTTTGTCAGTTTGATAGTAGACTGGATATCTCTACATTCCCAGAAAACGTTTCAGATAATTGAATATGAATTATCCCCGCTTTTACCCTTCAAAAACTTTGGTTATATGTATTACCCAACGTAATATTGTACGATTTGAAAACTTTCTTACAACGTACTGATACATAAGAATCTTTTAATTGATTTAACTTCTCGACGAACTTGTGGTTTTTAGTAGTTTAAACGTATTAATATGTAACTCGGCAAAGTCCAAAAGTTGTTTCTCCTTGTTTTGCTACAAATAGGTAGATTGCTTATAGGGCGGAGCCAAGTACGGTATTGCGATACGTTCAGTCTTATATATATATAAGATTGAACGCCAGTGCACACGTTCTCGAGAGACAATTGTCGCTCCACTTGCATCCTTATATATATATATATATATATATAAGAGGGCAAGAAAATTCCTCCAAGGGCCAGCCAAAAGGGGTAGCGTCGCAAGGTGATCATCAATTGCGCTCGCAGATTCGTTTGCTTGTCGCGGCAATCCTCTGGCCGTCGTATATATTTTCGGTTGGATAAGCACAAATAGAGTTCGATCACAGCTGGTAGGAAATGGCTTTGCCATTGGTGAACTCTTACCATTGGCGCCGGTCGGGCTGCCTTCAGCTGCAGCTGCTGCCGTTGTTTTGGTCTTTGCCAATATCACCGTCAAAGCCGAAACTGAACCAAACCCTTTGATCCTAGACCTTGGCACGTTGGAACGTCAACACTCATGTCTGACGATCACCGCTTGCTCCAGCGATTAACAATCGTGACAATTGTCTGTCTGTCTGCCTCTGTCTGCCTTTTCTTGTGTTTCTTCTCCTTTTTCAGATGCGTCGACCCGTCGGATAAGGCATTGGCTATCGGCTTCATGAGTTTCGCGCTCAACATCCTCGGTACGTATCCCGTGTCATTGCACCACTGTCCTGTTTCTAGCCTCGTTTGTTTTTGCGAGCGGGTGAAAACAAACACAACGCTTCTGTTTGCGACTATTTTTAGTGCGGAAAAACTGGAAGTGGAAGCGGGTCGTCTTGGGTCCAAGGAACAATTGTGATGGTTGCGTCATGTCGCTAGTGAAGTCGCTTGCATAATTGTTAGTCAGCAGGCTGCCAAAGATAGTGGTAGTTTTTTGTAGTATTACCCGTATTATTGAAAAGAGTATTTGGCGTTCGTCTACTTACCTACACACGAACGAGCCACGTATAATGTGGCACGTATACGTCACTTGCCAGTAACGTATGCGTGCCACAACGGGCGCTGTTAATCTGTACACACATGTTTTGACTGTATTTCCGGCATTTCATATTGTGGGTCAACACATATTCTGGGTTTCAATGACGCTGCTTCTTATTCTGCCGTGGCGCATCTGGCTAGACTCTTTTAGACAGTCACTTGGTCGTATAATATCGACCCGGCGATTTCCTCGCTAGATGTACAGGCTGTATCTCCTTGCTGATTAGAAACTAGTGACGCGTGCCGTGCAGGACACAAAATGTTAAATACGTGTCGTTGCGGGGTTTATTTTAGAGTGTACGAAAATAGCTCAGTCAGCTATCTATTGAGTTTATGACTGTATAACGTTGATTTTTTAAGTGATATATATATATATATATATATATATATATATATATATATATATATATATATATATTTATACATAGACTCTCTTATTAAATATTTAAAGGTTAATATAAGAACTGTAGAGCTCGTTAAAGTTAATATTTTTTTCCAATAAAACATATGTTTGTGACACTCCCCCCCGATATAAGAGCACAAAATGTGCAAATGCGAGACAACCAGTTCTCCCATACAGAAACTAAGCACATTTCGGCGATTATGTCGAGATTAAGTCCACGCATAGATCACTTACTCTAACAGATAAATTACTCGTTATAGCTCTAGAGGCACACAGAACTATGTATTATCTTACAGTAACTGCTCGGTGGTGCTTTCGCTAACCATTCGGCAGATTCGATAGCGTTCGCAGAGATTTCGCTGGACGTCTTGGAATATTGAAACGGCCTTGAACGGCCTCAGCAGCGGAAATAATCTTGGCGCACTTGGCACACACAATTGGCTTCTACTTGCCGCAGAAACCAGCTAGTCAGCCTGTTGCTCGTAACCTGGATCCAGCAGAGCTTTAACTGGCTGCCGTCGGTACGGATGTAGTCCTATGTCTCTTAGTATCTTGTGGACGGTAGTTCTTCTTTTTTGTTTTTTAGAGGACTCACTGGAAAAAGCGGTTGCACGCACGGTACACTGCAAAAGTGGGCCGGTAGCGTGGAGACACGAGAAGGGAGGGGGCGCCTTAGGTGGTTGGCGCTTGTCTTCTTCTGTAAAATGGCTTTGAAGGCGTTAACTAGGGTGTTCCAGTGTCAGAGCGATTTATTTTTGCAGAGGTCACGCAAGTCAGGAGATTGAAGCATGGGGCACCCTCATGTAGGCCGTCCCACTCCTTCAGCCAGAGGTCGATTGTATCCCGATGCTCCTCGTCCTTCGTTCGCTGGGGGTTACCCCATAAGCGGCGGCGTTTGGCTGCCTTCAGATTCTAGGGTATCCTTCCAGCAAGGACGAGGATCGCCGCTGCGCTGTCCGTCCGGTACCTCGGGATTACCCCGAGGGCTCCGACCCTCTGAGTCCAACGCAAGCGGCTTCTGTTAGCGGCGAACTTTAGGGAGGGCCAGGCCGGAGCTCCGTACAGAGCAACTGACTCGGTCGCGGACATGATTATGCGCCGCTTGGAATGTCGTGGGTCATAATTATTAGGCATGAGCCGTGCGAAGTTGTTTGCTGCCCTGACTGCCTTCTCCGTCGCCCGCGTGTTTAGTGCGCGGAGACCCTGTTTAGAGTGACCCGGAGGTCCCTCACACTTTACTAACGAGTGCGATCTCCTGCTCTTCTAGACCCAGGTGAAGGGCGGGGCAATTCCTCTGTCCTAGCAAGAGTATGGTCAGTGCTCTTAGCCGGGGCCAGGGCGAGTCCCGCCGCCTACATCCGACGTCGTCAAGTGCTTCGTTCTGACGGCAGCATGCTATGAGGCTGACCCCCGGCGGGAAGAACCCTTAGCCGCAGCACATCGTCATACGTTATGCTTCCATAACAAGAGGGCCAAACATGTAGCTGTGGCACCCTCTGCAGTCATGTTAAAATTGGCTCCGTGGGACTGTATTGTCTGGTCCTTTAGGTAGTTTGATATGATTCGGCGTAAGTAAAAAGGAACGTTCTTCCTGTGGTGAGGGTCTAGGATGACTCTTCACAGAATGCTGTTAAAAGCATTTCGGACGTCACGTAAGATGGCGAAGGTAGAGGTCCCGTCTTCTCGGCGGGGACTCGTGGAGGAGTTCAGCCTGCGCCTTGGTGCCGATTGTTGAGTGACCTTTGCAAAACCCGTGCTGGGCGTCTGACAAGCCGTTTCTCTCCGCGAAGTCTCAGAGGCGTGCCTCCACGATAGACTCAAAAGCTTTGGCCAGTCAGCCGACTAGGCAGATAGGGCAGTAGGAACCTGGGCCTTTAGGTATAAGGACCAGGCTTGCGGTCCTCTAAGCACTAGGAAGCGAGCCCGACCGAAGCATCTCCGTCATCGCGGTTGCTACTGCTTCTGGGAATGCCTTCAACAGCGTCGAGACCGCGGAGACAGGGTCACTGTCGGGGCCCGGCGTTTTCTCTGCTTAAGGCGCGCCGCGGCATCCTGCACCTATTGCAGTGTAACCAAGGGGTTCTTTTCTTCCTGCCCCTGCGGCCTCTAGGTAGGGGGACGCGACCGAAGAGTGGGTATTGGGGGAACAGCGCCTTGATCGCTACCCGCACCTCTTCCGGAGATATTTCTACTCTAAGCTTGAAGGAGAAAAAAACCCTAACCAGTCTTATATGGGCGGTCTCAGGAGTCGTCCTCCAGCTCTTCAAGAAAGGCCCTCCAGGAGCGTTCCTTGCTCCTGGAGATTTCCTTGCGCAGGAGGGCCAGGAGATTCTTGTTCTCAGCTCCATAGCGTCGGTAGGGTTTCTCCCTTATGTGCGGATCGTCGAGCGCAAGTGAGATAGCGCCGCACTCTTAGGCACTTTCTCCCGTAGTTGTCCAAGTGCAGCAGGCCACCAGTATTTGAAGCTGTTCGGCTCCCTGGCGTCTGATGGGCGGATGCAACGTTGGATTTATCCGTCGCTTGGCCACAACTATCGCCTGATTAACCAAGTCTCGATTTTTCTCATTGAGGCCACCTAAAGGCCCTCTTTTACGAAACTCCGGTCGAATTCCATGAAAGGCTTCTCAGAGACCATTATTCCATTCGAAAAGCATTTACTTTAGCGAGCCCTACAATTCTCTACAATAGCGCTTATTGTAATATATAGGTGCTGAAAATGTCAGATGACTTGGGACCTGTTGTTTTACAGGTCCGAGGCCCTTCAACGAAGTGGCCGCTCTAACTTAATTAACAATACGACAATTGCTAGGTATGCAGCAATGGGTAGATATACTTTCTACTTGCATGACCCGTCTCTTTGGGTAACTTTCAGATCCACTGGCTTATAGGCACATCCATCACAAGTTCTGTGGAATTATTCGTCTTTCCTTATTCTTCTATATATATATATATATATATATATATATATACATTATTATCACACGGTGATATTAGACACTTGTCAGTGCCAACCTCAACACAGAAAAGTACAAAGCTAGCAGGTTATTTTTGAATGAAATTGAGCTAAGCAATGCTTTAATAATAACTTGGCTCCTTAAAAATCATCGCCTGTAGAGTGTGGCTTGGAGTCCCTCTCCAGAAATAGATTTCGCGTTTCGTTTGCCTTGCCTTCTTGTTAGAAATTACACTTTTACTGCTCTGGCAATCGGATCTTCTTGCAGAACGATTTAATGTCGATCTGTATTTAAGTTTAGCTCTCTTAGACCAATTTGCTATGCATCAACTTTTCGCAAGGCTATTTTTGAACACTAAAACCTCGTCTAAAATTAACGTCAAGTAGCAGTAGTGACGTACGGCCAAAGTTTATCCCTACTGTAAGCCACATACATACATACACGCACGGAGTCGCGCTCCTTTTCCCATGCGCGATTCCAATTAAAGGCTATATAGACGACCGTTTCTGTACATGGGTAATTTTTGGAGCTCCTTGGGTCCTCCATGGCTATCCTGTGCCCGATCCGTTCTGGCTTTATGGCAGCCTACTGAACAGAGCTAACAAGAAACAATAGAAACCTGTTAAAGTGGTAGTTGTAGTTACTAATACTTGGTCTGCCATTGCTTGGAGCCACAGCATCTTAAGCAATTAGCGTTAGCCTAGCTTTGACATTGCCTTGAGCACAAACGTTTAGGTTACCAGCGTTAACCTAGCTCTAGCCCTCGTTTTGGACGTACACTAAAAAGCGATTGAAAAGGTAAACAACTTTCCTGTTTAAAACGCCGACTTCACGCCGTCTACTGCAGAACGCCCCATTTTACTACGAGAAGAGCTATATTTAACATTCATTTTGTCGGGCTGACCCTCAGCCAACGTTTAACGTCCACGGGACTGCTATGGCATTGCTTTGCAAGACGGGTCCCATACATACAAATGTGCAACGGTAGGGCTCGAACCCGGTCACCCCTCCGGTCGCGAGGCGCACGCGATTGCACCACGCCACCGGGCTCGGCAGGCATATTTATTATAGCATTTTAGATTGTGTCCCGTTCTCTGTAGGTTAGGCTAAACTTCGTATGGCAATTGTTCTAAGCGCGCATCCTGCGTGACTCTCCAGGCATGCACACCAAAGTTCCAGGGGCACTTTAGACATACACCGTCGATAAGCGATCGATAAAGCAACGACAGCATCATTCATGCCAATAGTGATAGTGAGTAGCCGTGACTGTATATGCATGCAACATTACAGTAGCGGGGCAGCTAATCCTGGTCGCGTCGATTTATTTTGCGTAAATGTTTTCTGGTCGACTAAAAAAAATTAATTCGTTACTATTTATTTTATTCTAGGCACTGGGTTAGTTGAAGAGCATGTCCTTCGAACGTACAATTTCCAACTAAGAAGCTTGATATTATATCTTCTAAAAGAGAAATAGTATACCCCACAACGCAGTCCCACGTCTGGATGTTTGCAACGTCGAGTTTTACGATCGGTTCTGCTTCCACAGTTTGTTGTAGCGGGCAAACCAGATGTTGTGTGCCCTGTGTCGGCTTGGACATGCATTTTGCAGAAATATTTAAGGTGTTTTTGACTTTGGATTCGGCGTGCCGTTTAACTGTCGTTTCAATTGAGATTGTGTCAAGCTCTAATATCAGGAGGACCAATCAAAATTACTACAAAACGTTCGGGTCATACTCGCGTTACCTCACGTTACTAGTTCTATTGTTTAAAAAATATCCCCTAGACTGGTAATTGATTAGGAATCCACCATATTAAACTGACTTTTGAAAGAAAACATTATCCGGCACCTTAAAATGTTTACAAAGAAAATGTCCTATAGTTGTTGGAAGAATCACGGAATTATCATAGTTTATCTGTTACTCAGATATGCCTACCCTTTTGCTTTCTGAAAGGAATCAACAACACGATAGCGATGGGCTGAGGATTTGCTATTTTGTGAAGTCTTGTCTAAGGGCTACAGCTAAAGAGAGAACCATATTACAACAACACGCTGGCATCGTCAATTATAAAAAACAATGAAATACTCTGTGAGCTCTATCTTACAAGTGTTTCCTTGTTTTAGTAATCTCATATGCACGTTTAAAATGTAAGGTAATAATAGCAAAATGTGAGGAAATAATAACAAAGACGCAATTAAGGAGTCTATTTTTCCTTGCTACAATCTTGAATTACAAACCAGAAGGGGTTTACTTTTTGGTATTGATCCTATGCACGCCGCTATCTCTTGCACAATATTTTTGTTATAGTAGTCAATACTAGTTCAATTACATCACTGTAGGTGACCGGCTCTAATAAATACCATCGCTCATACTAAACAAGTTACTGTACGCCTTAGGAGATAGTATTTTTCTAGAGGCGCCCCATTTACAGAGAATGTTCTCAGTATCTTGCAGGTTTTAGTCCCATACCACGTTAGAATGTCTGGTTGTTCTACGGGGCAGAACGCCGCACCGATGTAGTCGTACATTGATTCTCTATCAGGGTTAGCGGCGCGACGGAACTCCAGACCTTTCGTTTATGTCTAGAAACTATGTCCAGCTTTGTCTTTGTTATTGCTACTGTCGTCGAGGGAGGTCTTGCTAGCTGCTCGGCGCAGTACGTGCCCTGTACGTGTAGGACGTCGTAGGGAGGTCATAGAACGATGACTAATGCGATCACATTGGACGTTCATGGCTGAGCGTATAGGTGGGACGATGGATACTGGGACTGTCGGCCCTTCCTGTATCGGCTGCTCCCGCTGCTGGTATGGCGTTTTTGCGTGAGGGCAGAATCGAAAATCAATGACGCCTATTGTCTGCCCGAAGGATCGCGGATGAGAGTGGGCGACGAAAGGCTACCATCCGGTCATTCAGCCATCGTCCTGTGCTGTCCAGTTCAGTTGGACTTTGTTCCACTTTCTATCTCGCGTCTTCACGTCTAAACGTCCAGGCGTGTCATCCGAGCAAATGACCTGCAAGCGAATACACAATACTTTGTAGCAACTGAGCCCTAAGGCACGACGGTCATTTGGAAACAGACAGACACACACATAGCCTGTCCGCGAAGGAATCTCTTAGTGGCGGTGACGAGGGCGGGTTGCACGGTGACTGACGGTGATCTCGTGTGATGTGAGCGCCCGGCTCAGAGCTGGAGCGTTGATTGGTAGAGCTCTTGCAGTCGCTCGGACCTCACTGTGTCATTGAAACAACGAACAAGCTAGTGTCGTCAAAAGTCTAACCAAAGTCCGGTCGTATATTTATAAGTAAATGACAACTTCCTGCTTGAGCTCATTTCGTTAAAGGCTTCCGTTCCGTGGCCGCAGGCCAGGTCAAGAGCTGTCTGACATGTCACAGAGAGGCCGATGAAGAGCCGCCAACAGCTCGATTCTATTCTATGGCGCCAAGCGGCGGCCGGATGTGAAGTCCTGATGTGATACGAAGCCGAGTACAAACCGTTATCCGCAAGTCTGCTCCCGGCGGCTTACGCCGGCCAGACGAATTCTTTGTCCCGGTCCACCCCGCGCCGCTCTGCCCTACGTTAGCGCTTCATTTTGTCCCACTCGCAATCTCTCATCCGCCTCTCGATGACGACTTCACTGCTCCTGTGTTCGCTCGAAAGAAAACAGATATAAAGATCCGTCCACGACAAAACACAAGAACTGTTTCCGATATTGTAAATTGCATTTAGAAATTAACCAGACGACTCGTACTACTACTACTACTATTACTACTACTACTTTCGTTGAATATACCTTACAACCATTTCCATCGGAACTATTTTTGTTTTACCTCACTGAAAGTGGAGACTCTCCACTTCGAGCGCTCCGTTTTTATTGTTTCCTTTTAATATTTGTCACCGCCTATTTCATTGTCCCACCAAATTATTCGATATCTGCTTGTCCCTTCACGTTCGTTGCATTTGCAGCTCATTTTTGACAACTCTGTTCATATTTGCACACATCTCAAGCATAGCAATGACTTCTTATGTCACCGCCATGTTTGGAGAGGCCTGCCTTACCTGTCTTGCATATGACACACTTAGTACTTGGCGCCTTACCTATTTGATGCAGGTACTTTGAGGCAAGCACCGTCAATACTTGCCTCAAAAGATAAATTACTTGACGGGTCCAGGTTCCTGGTCTGTTCGCTGGTGTCTTGATCGATACCTCGTGTCATTCTCTAAGCGCCTGTATCCGGGCTTCAGCTTTTTGTATAACCGGTTCTGTTTGTTCCATACATGTATTGTTCTTCGATCATTCCAAGCCACGGGATCAGCCGCAAGGCTGATACTGTGATATTGCAAAATTGGCCTTTGTCTTAACTGTCTTGTATGCATAGGCGATATGTATTGCCAGTTTTCTTGGCGCGCTTAGGAGTTTTCCCTGCGTATCTTCAACTTCATAGTGCTTGGTCCTTACGTAGGAGCGGCGTACGGAACAGTTGACTTCGTGTTTCATGTCCGTTGCGCCACGTGTTCTTGGCAGGATCTTGATCGGGCTGCTTAACAGTTTTTTTTGCCGTTACCTTGTGAATGTGCACGTCACCTGAAAAAAGCCGTATACATTGTGATATACAGGTATCAGGCGGATTTGTTGATCTTTATGCTTAGTGCAAAGCGGATGTTTGCATGCCTCTTCGCCGCTTCGCGCGCCGTGGCCAGGATGGCTAGACATCGTCGTAAACGATTGTCTAGATGCCTTCCAGTCTGTGGGGTCTCAAAACGTTGTCGTAGTCCATGGCAGTTCCCGAGTGCATGGCTTCAGAGCAGAGGCTCTAGCATAAACTCCTGTGGGACGCCGGCGGTTATGGCGAACCTTGCGGTCCCGTGGATAAATGACCGACTGCTGTATGAGAATATGGTCATCTAGAGAAATAGGAAAATTCTATTTTTTACCATTGCATTTATGATGACCTGCCAGGTCGATGGCCATTTTCAATTGATTCCGCGAGTCGGTCCAATAATTCAGTGAACTCTTCTTTGTGTGAGTTTGGGCGAGGTATGAAACAGCCTGAACGCACCCCCAATACTGGATTAGATCTATAGCGTTGCGTCTCTGTTTTCGTCACTAGAGGCATTACCTACCTTGCTTGCTAAGCAGCCACCTTGTGCTGGGTCTCGCTGATGAATTATATCTGGGCGCTCTCGGTTTGAGTCTTCGATTCAGTTCAGTACGGGCTGCTTGGGTTGACGTTCTTGCCCCTGAACCGTCCATTTATTTCTTAAGTTTCTTCATATACAGAACGTATCTGTTGTCGTCCTGTTTGTCTCTCGAACGCATGTCCGTCATCGGCAGCAACGGCCTATGTGATGAATGTCGGCCCACTTTCCTTCGTCCCCTATTGTCTTCTCCTGCTTCATGTCGGAGGAGACTCTGTGTTTTGGGCTCTTATTTTCCGCCTCACTCACTTTGTCCAGTGCGTTTATTGCATTGTTAACAGTCTCTTTTGTATTTTTCGGGATCGTTTCGTCGAGCGCTCTTTCCATAATGCTAGTCGGATAAAAGGCCGTTCCGCTCCGTAAAGATTCAGAGGCGCGCCTCTACGATGGACTTGAAATCTTCGGCCAGGCAGTTAAGCAAGCAGATTGGGCGGTAGGAGATACACCGCACCACCAGCTTTAACGTTACTCCAGCTAAACGATCTCTTTTCTCTCCCTATATATATATATATATATATATATATATATATATATACCCATTCCGACAGGTAAAGATGTAAGTCCTACATGTGTGTGGAACATGGCACTAGCCCTTAGATTAAATTGGCTGCAACCTGCTACGCACTGTACAGCGCTTTGTATGCATTTCATATTTCGATATAATCAAGCATGTGTCCTGGTACAGATCGTGTTACAAAGGCGAACAAACGACAAATTCCGAACTAATCACACGTGCGTCTATACGTAAAATGTTCACCATGGTCGTAGTTGTAATGGTCATCGAAGAAGTACTAGTGCTGTAGTAGTGTGTTGTTGTTGTTGCTGCTGCTGCTGCTGTCTTATTGTTGTATCACAAATGTTCGAAGAATCGTTTTACAAGCGAAGGATGCCTGTAGGTTGCTTCGTCAACTCGGAAACAAAAGTGACTCGTGATGACCGTGTTTTCGTTTTGCTTCGGCGCCGCTTATGTGGCCGTTACGGAGGTGCCCACTACGCCAAGCACCTTGCACGGCGTAGGAAATGACGCACCTTGCACGGCGTCGTAGGAAATGAATCACATCGGTGCAGGACAATGAGCATACAAGCTGCCCACGAGCACGGCACTCGTCAGCGCTTGAGCCGCCAAAGTGTCCCCGGGGTTTATTCAATCGGTCGGTTTTCGTGTAGTGGGATGCGACGATTTGTCGTTCCTGGTGCGGCGGTGCCTCTTCTTTGACACACACCTAAACCGAGTGGGATGCTTCCAGGGATTGATCCGACAACTTCAATCACTTTTTGTTCACGGAGGCGAAGGGGCGGAGGGGGGAGAATATGAACAAGAAACAGACTATCCAATCCGGTAGTAAAATCACCATTGAGCCGATGTAGGTCGCCCATGTCCGTCGTATCGGCACAAAACATCATTGCTGTGTTGTCGCGGCAACGCGACTTGGAGCGGAGGAGAGGAATAGGGCAAATGACTCATTGCTCATTGATGACGGCGCAGTGCGTTCGATATGCAGTATCATCAAAATGTCCACTGCTTACGGGCTTTGCATACGCCCACCTCTAACAAAGCAGTCGTCCCCCCCCTTCTCCCCGTCGTTAGACAAACACTCAATCGATGTTGAACTTGAGCAGCGAGGAACAGAAATCGACAACTGCGTATCTGTTGCTGGTGGTGATGGTTAGAACGTGGCCCAGAACAGCTGTCCTGCTTCATCTCTGTGACATCTCGTTGACGATCGTTCCGTTACGACGTACACGTTCCGATGTCCGTGGTGACGAGCTGCGCCATTGAAGTTTGACGCTGCATGCTGCAGCAGTCGAACTGAACTAGCGGCCAAACTTTCGCAGTAAGTGCTTTGCCATGTTCGTGAGAAGGTACAGAGCCCGCGTCTGATGGAAAGCGGTGTGCGCCTGTGTGTATACATACATGCGTCGCACCCAAACGTATGATGCACCTTGATGAGTTAGAGAGACCTTGATTAAACAGTCATTTTTTGCCTTTACTGTAAGAGGAAAGTGGACCGCCGTTGTTACGCTTATCTGATACATATAATGGATTGCATGCATAAGTGTACGCGTTATGTGTTCAGAAACTGGCATGTAATTGACAGATTTCCGATGCAAGTGGTGGGCCTGTCAACCTAACGTTTTAGCTCATCGACGGCAACTTGACCGTATCATACAGCACACGCACGTCCTTGAACGTACACGTTGTAAATCGTGGGTGAGTTGGGAATTCCAGCTCTTGTATTTTATATTTTAGAAGAAAAGCTGCACTTACGCACACATGATTATTATAAGTCGATGGGCGTGGTGTTTTCTTCCGACTCCAAGACTTCCAGTACAATATTGTGTCGTTGGTGTAGGGAGGAATCACCCTTCCTTTCTTTTCATATTTCTTCATTCTGTCATCCATTTGCCAACTTGCTAATTTCTGTCATTCTATCGGGCTCGCCTTGCTGTCCTGTCGCAATGCACCTTACTACAAGTAGTTTTTTGGAGTGTACGTCAAAAAATATTCTGGCAGCTAATATTGGTGTGATTTTTTTTACCTTGCCCTTTGGCCTCTTTGCTGTATTTTATAGAAGGAACTTCGACAAAGTTCCATGTTAAGCCTTTGATTGACCAACTCACATGTAAGTGCAGTTTCGTAGCGTTTTAGTTGAGGATACACCACATACGTGTGACGCCACGACCGCAGAGCGAAAATAGCATAACATAGACATCTTCTTGATTTACGTAATAAAGGAGTAAGGAATAACTGGTAGCAGGCGGGGCCTGTGCAGTCGTCCTATTGAGAATATCCCTAGCCACACGCCAGGCAAACACATTATTTCGTTCCTGCAACGCATGTGGGCACATACATTATTTGGTTTCTGCGATTGTTCGGCCGCACTTCAAAGAAATTATCAAAAAGACTTGCGCCTATAAGTTAGGGTAAAGCTCGTCTGTAACTTTTCGTAAATGTGTTCATAAATGTTGTTCGTTTTGAGGTCACATCTTCTGTGGAGTCTCCTCGCATCTTCGATCATACCTATGTATTTACACAAACATGGATGCTGTACGAGTGAATAGTATAAATGTTTGAATAACACAATTGATTTGTACAAACGGAAATACACCGTGGACTCCTTTACAAAATATACAGCGAAACAACACATTCAAAAGAATGGATGCTGCTTTGACTAGTTTTCTGCTATGTGCGAAGGAGGTGATTTCCGCCAAGATTCCGCCAAACTCCAAGATCCCGTCACGTTGAGGGAAGAACAACCAGGCTTTACTTATGCAACTTACTGATCGTGCTGCAAACTCTAATAAAGGCAAACTTTGGTCCACCCACGATTGCCCACCGATTTTCAACGACAACAAGCTGCACTGTTCCTATGCGCTTGCTTGTGTGTGTTTGCGTATGTATGCAGCGATGCATAAGCATCTAGCTACAGAAGCAATAGCAAAGCTTTAAACCGAGCTCTCCAATTTATTAGGAAACAAATTACTCTGCTAAGATGCACGTTACAACGTTGCCGGTGTTGCCGTCGACGTTACTCGTCCAACCTTGCCAAAGCCTTTGCGAAGCATCGTGAACCTTTCCGCGTAGATCCAGCGCGAATTACATGCTGTGCTGGTATTAGTATTGTTTGTCCTGATAGCGACCTCCCGTTCCTTCCGTTACTCAAAAGGCGACATATGCTTCGCAGATGCTTTGAAAACACTCCTAGAGTTTCAGAAATATTTGGTCCGAAAAATAGACGCTTGCTCACCTCGTATGTGTCCGAAGCAGGCTGCGGAGTCGTCTGTCCAAATACGTTTCTTTGCACTCACGTTGTGCGCGGGGCAGCAAACTCTAAGGTCTTGCTGATTTGTCGTTCTATGTGCACTGCGTTCGTTCTAAACTGTGCAGAGCCATGAAGAAAAAAACTCGTTTTCTTCCTAACTAAAAGCCTGCCTTTAAGGCATGCTTTCAGTTAGTGCAGAGCGTTGCCTAATACCGTAAATGTATTTGGGTACCCCTGCCCTACCTTATATCCGCTGTGGCGGACTAGGTTCCAGACTAGGATCCAAACTAGATTTTATTACCATAGATACCTTCCATCTGTTGTCCCCGACGTTATAAACGCAGTAAGTAGCTGTGGCTTGTGGTTGTACATTGAGCACATTGGCACACCTATTGCCGAGAGACTTAAGCAGACATATTTTCAGGTTTATTTCTCCCGAAGTTTGCGTCAGCGTCACCCGTAGTCATTTAAGGCTATATTTATCGTTCTATGTTCAATTTCGCGTTCGCTTTACACTATGCAAAATGAAGCTCTCAAAGTTGCGTACTTTCCGAGACGTCGCCGGCCACAACGTTGGAGAACGCTCAAATGAAATTTTAAAATAACGGTGCTCAAAAGTAACCTAAATGTTTGATCACTCCCCCTTCGAACTGTTGCGTGGCTTTACTGCTGATGTCGCTTGCCGCGTAGGTAGGAAATCATCCTGGCAGCTAAAACTAGTGGGATTGCGAACGGCAGAGACGCCTCTCCCACGGCTTCGAAGTAATGCCAAAGTATGTGAATCATACACTAATCACGCAGACTGCTAGTGGCGCATGTGCATCATGCATTCCCGAAACCTCCCAACTAAAAAAAAGAAGCAAAAGTGCGATTGCTCGACCATGCTCGGCTTTATCGTCGTTGTCGTTGATAGAAGCAACCTTGAAAAAGCTCCATGTTAGGCTGCTGCTCTAAACCAACTCATCTGCAGCGTAGTGAGTGCCGTCTCAGAGTATCAATTGTGAATAAGACAACCTTTGTGTGTGGAGCGCGCTCTATGTCGGCAGATGGTAAACAAGAGTCGTGAAACTAGTTTCTTCTCAGGCGTACGTCTCTGACACACGACGGCGAATCTCACATGCTTTAATATACCGGCCACTGTTCTGAAGGCGCGCTGGCTTCGTTTTATACGTGGCCATTCACCGATTTGAAACGACAGCAAAGTGCGTCGTTTATTCGTGCGTTTTGTTTGTACGTAGACGTGACTGGCTAGAGAGCCGATAGCGCTAACGTTCTCAAATCGAGGTCTGCATTTTATTTGGAAGCAGATATACAGCACTTCTGATAAAACACGTAACACATCGTAACATCTTGATCGGTGTTGCTGTCGATGCTGCTCACCTCGTCATGGAGAACGTAGAATCTCGACGGCATAAGGGCTACTGTTAACTGAAAGTGGCGTATATATACCGTGATGAGCATTTAGACGTAAGTCCGATAACCCGGTAGCCTTTTTGGGGCGACGTATGTTAGGTATTTACGAAATTGCGCTCGTAAACGAGTGTCATTTAATCCTAACATCAGTGCCTACCTTACGTCGTCTATTTTTTTAGCGCTCTGACAGCATCTGCGTATTTTCGTCTTTTATCCTGTTCTGTCTGCGCTGCTACCCTTCCTATGCTAACAGAGCTGTGACTGAGATACGAAGGAGCTACAGTGCTGACAACTTTGCCTTCCTAAGGGCTCTTTTTATCAATTTCATTCAGTTCCATGTGCCGTGAAATTCTTCCAAAGCATCTTAAACAGTTCAGTGGTTTTAGACCGTAAATACCGATTTCATGTCCGCATGCTGCGCAAGGAAAGGGTTCGCATATTGGAGCTTCCATTGTGAGAGCGGCAGCCATGCGGTAATTAAGCCAAGTAATTAAGCCCAGTATGGTGTCTAGATGTGGAGATGGCAGATCTTTAAGCCAGCTTCCACTAAAAGCATATCGAGCGCCACTAAAAACCAGCTTTCCACGACGCGTACTCAAAGAGTCATGGATATCTCTTGCTAGCTTTTTGCTAATATGTTCATCTAGTTTCCGCTGATATAGGTGCACTTCAAAAAGACCCGAGCCTACTTTCATTCAAATTTTGCACTTAGCTTCCGCCTTATCCTTGTAAATTATTTTTTGCAAGTCGTTGCTTACCAACGATTCATGAGAACCAAACTGTTTGAAAAAAGCAACCTGTCATAGTAGAGCCAGATCTATCTCAGACCTTAAACCAAGGCCACCCTCTCTGATAGGTGAACTTTCCCTCTTGCATATCTTGCCGCTCAGCTTGATGTTCATCATCTCTCTCATGATCGCCTCAGTGGAAGTATCGTATGCGTCTAGTTCATCTGGATAGAGGTCTGTTAGTGCACTACGAATTATGTACTTTAAGCAGGGCGACCCTAGGCTATGTCTCCACAGGCACATTGTCAGTTGTGGATGCATTTCTTGAGATAAGGTGTTAAGTTTTTGATTTTTTTATGTTATGTTTGAGATCGTCCGTATATTATGTGGTCTCTTTTCTTGGGATTCGCCGAAAGCAGTGACTTCGCATTTTTCTGTGCTAAGGAGTAAGTCTCCTTCTTGTGGAAATTTTTCCAGTTGGCTTATGTTCGACGCTACGATATCTACGGGACCTCCGAGTGTTCCGTCATTTTGGTACTAAACGTTAAACGGGCTTTGCATTTAAGCAATCAAGGCTAAAGAGCGCGGGTTTTACAGGATCTTCCTGATTAGCTCAATTTTCTAAAGCAATAGGCATCATCGTGTCCCAGTATAACAGTGAGGGTTCTATGTAGCTTTGCCAGACCACTGGCAGCAGACCCGGAACTTTCTTTTTAGTTGTTTTTCATGTCATGGCTGATTTTTAATCCAATCCGGCATTTACTTTGTCTAAATTCGGAACCATGAAAACGAATTTAAAAGTGGCCGGTCTGGGTCTCGAACACAGGCATCCCGCGCGCAGGTCCTACTTCCACGTAAGCTCAGGCGGCGTAAGCTGTCGCCTCCGCTTAGCCCTTAACTGCTATACCGATCTGGTGCGGTTTTATCGTTGCTAGTATTGTTCGCTTATCTGTGGCCAAATTTATCTTTGCTGCCAGTCCCCTTAAGGTTAGTTCGCATGCAACTGAGTGCCTAGAACCCTATTTTTATTTGTCAAGCAGTAAGGCTTGCTCCGTAGAATATCGAGTGATAGAACGGTGGTCGTGTGCAATTTAATGCGTTCTCTATAAGAACTCTGAGCGGTCTATGTTCACCCATTATAAAAAAATATATATTTATATATATACATATATTTATAAAGAGAGAGATAACGTACTCTCTTTGTTTTACTCGCATGTATTTATACATGTAGACATACATAAGCTCATATGTTCTCACGGGTACGTGTATCAACCATTTTGCAGCTGTGTCCATTGATATAGCGATATATCACTACGTCGGACTCGAACCCGGGGAGGGAAGTGGGGAAGACCTGTTGCGTCACCACATCCGTTGCACAGCAGTTGAGGCAAAATGTCTTCCTCAGCGTATGCATTGACGTCAGGGAAACTATATTAGTATGTCGCCATCAGTCAAAACGAGGTCTCGCGTTATTGACCTTGACGTCAATCACACCTAATGATATACGCCTCCTCAAACGCTAGCCAGCCTTAAAACTGCCGGTAGCCGGACGGGCCATGAGCCGCTTTGTGCGGCTTGTCGCATAGGCTATTCGGGCTACAGTTTCGGCACTTTCTCAATAAAGTACTGCCACGGTACTTTCTCCGCAAGTTACAACTATATATGTAACTATATGTAACAATATGTATGTGTATATATATATATATAGTTACATATATATACGTATAGTTACATATGTATATATATGTAACTATACGTATATATACAGGGTCATTCATATTGTTGTGCACGCATTTCGAGGTTTGATAGAACTCGGCAAGAAAATAAGTTTTCCCTATGGAGGGAAGACGTGGAAACATCTTGTTTAGGAGAGAGAGTGAAGTTTATAAAAGTAGTTTCTCTGCCTTTTTTCCTACATACTTGTGCGAAGATCTCTGTTTGCGGGAGAACCAGTCAACGCATGAAGGAACCGATTACACCGGCGTGTTCGGAGGAAAATTCTGCACAACGAAAGACACTCACTAGCTTGCGTAGCAAAAAGCTAATACCCAGATTATGGAAAGTCATGAAAAGTCGATATTTTACGTTAACGCCTTTTCATGAAAAATCGTAAAATTTTTCCATTGCGACCAAGAATGTACGTCCGAAAGACTACTCTCAGGCAATAGCAAATTTAATGCCCATCATTTTCGTACCAAGGTAATGGTGCTGCGTTACGTAGTTGTCAAGTCACTAAGCTTTTTCGATAGCCATATCGAAAGCGAAGGCATGTATATTTCCATAGGGCGTATGAGAAAGTTAAGTACATATTTTGAGGTTTGGTAGAATTTAACAAGAGAATACATTTTCCTTGTGGAAGAAGGGGGCGGAAACGTCTTGGCAAGTTTTAACGGTTCTGAACGTGAAAACTTGCACGTAAAACATAACAACTATGACTGTCGAAAAAGCTTAGTGACTTGACAACTACGTAACGAAGCACCATCACCTTGATACGAAAATGATGGGCATTAAATTTGCTATTGCGTGAGAGTGGTCTTTCGGACGTACATTTTTGATCGCAACGGAAAAAATTTTACGATTTTTCATGAAAAGGTGTTAACGTAAAATATCGACTTTTCATGACTTTCCTTAATCTGGGTATTAGCTTTTTGCTACGCAAGCTAGTGAAGTGTCTTGTCCGTGTCCGTTGTGCAGAATTTTCCTCCGAACACGCCGGTGTAATTCCTCCGAACACGCTCGTTCCTTCGTGCGTTGACTGGTTCTCCCGCAAACAGAGATTTCGCACAACTATGTAGGAAAAAAAAGGCAGAAAAACTACTTTTATAAACTTCACTCTCTCTCCTAAACAAGACGTTTCCACGTCTTCCCTCCATAGGGGAAAACTTATTTTCTTGCCGAGTTCTATCAAACCTCGAAATGCGTGCACAACAATATGAATGACCCTGTATGTAACTATATTTAACTATATGTATATATATGTAACTATATGTATATATATATATATAATTATTGAAGTTAGCAGCTTCATCGATCGCAGGTCCGCTGACTGTCATTATAAATCGTTCGTTTGAGTCTGGCAGCTTTCCATCACGTTTGAAAGATACGGCGGTGTTTCCTCTATTTAAGAAAAAGGGGTGAGCGAAACCGCGCAGCCAACTATAGGCCGATCTCGGTCGTGGATTATATCTTAAAGGTCATTGAGAAACTGGTGCTGGTTAGGCTAAATTGATATTTAGAGACGATAAATTTCCTTTCCTCAAACCAGTTCGGCTTTCGCAGGGGTAGGTCGACTGACCTCGCGTTGGCCCACTTATGGCAGCGAGTGTCCGACTCGGTTGAGCTACATAAGTTTTGTCTCGCAGTCTTTCTCGACGTGTCAGCGGCTTTCAATTGCCTTGATCATTCCCTTCTATTCCAAATGCTCGCTCAGCTGGGTTGCGCTGCGCCGGCGGTTGCCTGGTTTAGGTCCTATCTCTCAGGACGGAGACAGGTACGAGCTGGTCAAATAGAGTCCTCATGGCAGCAGGTCGATATCGGTACCCCTCAAGGCTCGGTTCTCGGACCTTTTATGTTTCTTATTCTACTGAATTTTATTCTATTAAGGATTCAGAGGCTAAACCTTGGCTCAGCTATAGCTTTTGCTGATGACACTACGCTACTGTTCGGAGTGAATCATCGGAACTTTGATATGGACTTGCAGCAGTCGCTTTTGAATGTTGATAATATAATTAGCATTTTTAACATTTTTGGACTAGTCGTCAATGCTAACAAAACCAATTTCATAGTTTTTCGTGCATCGCCGAGGCTTCTAGAATTATCTGACAACCAGATATTTAAGACACGGAACATTAAGCTCTCGCAGACCGCTAGGTGCCTGGGGCTCGTTCTCCAGGAAAACATGAGGTGGCATCCCCATCTGGATTACATTGCACCAAAATGCTATGCTGTAATATCTACGCTGTGTAAAATGAAATTGATTGGGGTACCCACAGAGGGCTTACTTCTGGTGTACAAGGCCGTGTTTTTACCAGTTCTATGCTATGGAATCCTTCTCTGGGGAGGTGGCTACGACGGAATTCTCCGAAGAGCACAAGTGATACAGAATGATGCAATTAGAGCCATTTTTGCTACAAGGCGAAGGGATTCGGTCCGTGACTTGCTCATTCGTTTTAACCTACTCACGGTAGAAAGCATTTACTCCCTGCGGGTTTCAATGTTGGCGTACAAAATTTCGCGTGGTATTGTGCCTATGGAGATTGCATTTGCACTAGTTCCTAGCATGAGTCGAACATCAGGTAGGCGCGCAACAACTTTTGAAGTGCCCTCTGTATCCTTAAGTCTAGTCAACACGCACTTGCGTACCGCCTTCCTGAAACCTGGACCAGCATTCCTAAACGCATAAGATGCCTCACCACGAAACACCTCTTCTCTCGCGAGTTAAAGCAGTGGCTGTTAATTTCACAGTCGGAACCAGGCGTGTGATCTAGGTATAGTTGGTATTACAAATGTTGTGCTTCGTATACAAGGACACACTTAGTTTTTGATTGTATTTATCCACATGTTTTTAGACATAGTTGTTGTAAGTTGTGTTGATGCTGTACTAGTGGACTACTTCGTTTGTGTGTTATATTTGCAAGTTTGTTGCCTCATGTGGTGTTCGGCGTTCTAACAAACGCACCAATTGCTGCTTTGAAGTTCTTGTGTAATTCATAAACCACTGTAATACCATTGTGTTTAAAGTGCTTATACAAAGCACTCCTTGGATTTTGTCGAGAGTAATTATCTGCTTTGTTGTTTGATTCATATTTTTCAACCATTTTTATTTACCGAGAACTTAAGCGTTGTGAAATGCAGTTCCGTGAATAAACCACGTTGCAATTGAAAAATGGAATATATATTAATATATATATAGACTTTTATTTATATAATTTCACTATTTTAGCACTTTAGAGTGGACAATTGTCTCCGCGCGAACATGTGATCACGGGTTCTCTAACCCAGGGTTAGCCCAGTTCAACAATGTGCCCTGAACAGACGCTGCGTTTCCTCGTTGAATGTCGAGCGACAGCCTCTGACGCAAGAATTCGGATGCCCTCGAGTCTCCTGTCGAAAGATTAAGGCTTTTACCGACTCGCTGAATCAGCCTGAGCGTAAGGGGGCCTGCAGCTCCCATAGTCTAAAACGCCAACGGACAAAATTCGTGCGGATAATCGACGCTTGAGTATTGTCTGCATTTATTAGCCTCAGCTAACCTGGAGGCATGACCTGCTCGGTCCGCACCTGCACCGACCATCGAAGGGGCTAATGAGTATATATATATATATATATATATATATATATATACATATAAAATATTAGCAACTATAATGCCTTAAGAAGTATTCGATTCTTAGCAGGGCTGTATGACTTATTCGATACTACATAGTCTATTCTAGAAACGGGTTTTTCGTCCCTTCTTCTGAATCAAATAGTAAACTCGGTCTCTCATGGATTTAATGAGCTGTTGTAAGTATGAAAGAAGTATCAGTCCATGCTTGCTGGACAGCTTCTTTAAGGTCCGACAAATTATTGTCGACCATTTGCGTAAATTTGCGTCATCAAATGTCCCCAAAGATTTTCGATGGGATTCAGGTCTGGTCTCTATGCCGCCCAGTCAAAAAGTGACACTCCTTCTTGAAAAAAGGCTGTAGTGCTAGCCGAGGTGTGAAACGTGGCGTTGTCTTGTTAAAAAAAACTGCGTCAGGTCCACCAATTTTTCTAAATGGGTTTCTAACTGGGAACCGACGATACGCTGGTACTTATCGGAATTGTTTCGGCCCACAATCTCGACTAGATCAGACCTCCTATTATATCCAAACGCGCCCCAATCTTTAATAGAACCACCACCGGCCACACGTTTCGAGAACCATTTGGGTTCCTTCCGTACGTCATAGTACTGACAGCCGTCAAGGTCATCGAGATTAAATTTCTTTTCATCCGTCAAGACGATGGTTTTTCACTCGTTATCCCAAGTTTGGTATCTATGCAAAAATTCACGCCGTGCGACAATGTGCTTCGGTTGCTGTCGCAGCATAAGCTTCCTTTTCGCGTATCGCACGTTTTTGTCAGAACTTAACACTCGGTACACTGTGGATCGGAGCACTGGCACTTCCAAAGTGCTCCTGATCCTGGAGGAAGACATTTGGTCATGAGTAGCTTGAATAGTGAAAACTAGCTTACGCCCACTGTTAGATCTGCACCTTTGGTTCACTCCCGGGTGTAATAACCTGCTGATGGTGCTCTTATGCCGTCTTATTGTGAAACTGCAACAAAACTAACACCGTACTCGTTAGCGGCAAACTTTGGGGTGTTGGTGAGTCAGGCCGGAGCTCCACACAGGGCATCCGTACTCAGTCGCAGACAAGATTATTTGCCGTGTGGTTTGTTGTCGTCCTTAAGTGTTCAGCGTAAGCCATGCAAAGTTGTTGGCTGTCTTGAATGCCCTCTCCATCGCACGTGTTCAGTATTTGAGATTGGAGTAGCTCCTCACGCTCAACGGGAGCATCGCCTTGTTCGTAAAAGGGGTAGAAGATACATTCCATAGAAGGGCCAAGTATGTGGCAACATTGAAGTCATGCTGAAACTGGTTGTGCAGGTTCTTTAACATAATCGGAAGTATGTAAACATAAACCTCCTTCCTCTAGAGAGTCGTTCAGATGACTTTTAGCGGTGGTTGTTAAAGGTATGTCTGACACCAAGTTCGATCTACGTCTGGATTCGCTTTATGGCATCGATAGTTAAGTGGCTCTTACGGAACCCGCTCTGACAACAGATCGCAATAGACAAGATTTTCTTCGCGAGGTCCCAGAGACGCAGTTGTTTCATGTGTTGTGTATAGGGACCAAGCCCGCTTCACTCCACGCGGCTAGGAATAAGCCCTGCCGAATCATCCCCGTCGCCGCGACTGGTGCGAATTTCTTCATCTGCAGTTTAACCGCGGAGACCCGGACACCGTCTGGGCCCCTGTGTGAAGCGTGTCGCAGTATCCTGCTCCTATTACAAAGTGACTAATTTGGGTCTTTTTCCTGCCCTAGAGCCTCCAGCAAGGGGGCCCATTTAAAGGGTGGGCGTTAGGTTAGGGAAATTGCGTGTCTATTACTTCCCGCGGCTCTTCTGGCATACTCTGTAAGTGTTCGCCTCCATGGCATCTTATGGGCGGACATGGCATTGAAGGGCTTGCTATTATGGCGGTAGTCACGTAAAATTCAATTTATGATTAAGTTGTCACTAAGATATTCCTCTTCTTGCAGCATCTTCCATTTTAAAATCTGCTGAGTCTATTACCGGTGCGTGATGGATAAGTCCTGTGGGAGGTGGGCGCACCCGTGTTGACAACGATGAGATTCTCATCCGACAGCCAGTCGATAACTTCAAGTTCTCTCCAGGTTTCCGATAGGGTCCCAAGCCGCGGCGTTAAAATGACAAGTTAAGGCCAGAAATGGAATGCCACTCTACCTAAAGTAGGACATGTCATCTCAAAAACAAGTTAGGCCGTCAAGTATAATACTAGGGCTGCAGTGTTAGGAGTTAAAACGTTCTTTTTTCTAGAGACGGGGAACGCTTTTACACTCATCCGTCGGTTTTGTTGACGGATAGTGTGGGACTCGACTCGGGCCACTCGACTCAATCTATTGCTGGACGTGTAAAACCCACTAAAAACCACCTACTCCACCCCCTCCTAGTTCGGAATTATGTAACGGTACCTCGATACTAGGAGAGGGAAGCCTCATGCTTCAACATTCTTCTAGATCTACGTGAACCTCGCGAACTGAGGGTGAGTCTTCACGGATCACTCACAGGGTAGGTTGACTCGACCGGAAGAGTGACCTCCGGGCGTCCTCTAGACTTGTCTTCTGATTCATGGTGGAGTCTAAAATAGGGGACCCCCTCCGCCCAGTCGGTGGATGTTGTCATCATTCTTGCGACCATCTCGCTGTTAATTTTTTTGCCATCGTGTATAAGGAGGCTCGTCGCACCGGCCGGAGTGCAGCGCAGGTTACAATTGTATGGTCGATTGTGTCGGGTTCTCCTGATGTGCATAACACGCACGTGTCCACTGTCGTCTTGCCAGCTTTTTCTCATTATATGTCTGAAACTGTCCATGGCCAGTCAAGGCCTGTGTTGCGTAATATGTGAGCCCCTGTCCAGGCCCTTCATGCCAATATTTTAAATTTAAGATGACTGATCCCGTCCATTTACCGCTGTGATCGCCAGAAAAGGGGTTGGCCCACTCGCAAGCTCATGCGCAAAATGTGGATTCGCGTGCTGCCGCCCACGTTAAATCTCCCCTGAGTCTCCTTTCACTCCTTTTCCTCGTCAACAGGTCTCAAAGGAGCTGGCGTGCAAGGAAAATCAGTACCTCTGTACTGACGGTTCTGTAAGTCCGACAAACTCTTATTGCCATGCCCCTTTGTGAGGCCTGAGTTAAAACGACTAACGTTCGCTTCATTCAGGTAAAGCCATGGCCAGTCCAAGAACTGTGGTAACTGTGAGACCAGATGAAGATGGTGCCCTCCACGGGAAGGTCTAATAAGAAGCCACTTTAGAAATGAACGGTCTACCTGACGACCACCTCCGGCTGATTTAGGGCCCAGAGAAAATAGCTGGCACCTGCCTTTGCTGCAACTGCCACCACCTGCGTACGTCGTCATTCAGCAGTTGCTAAATGCGATTTACCTGACGCTATAAGCGGTTGAATCCACCTTGGAGCGCCAACCCCCTTATCATAACTGCTTCGGCTTTCCCGCCTTACTGTTTAAAGGGAAGGTTGTTGTCGTGCCGCGAGCATTCTTCTTGCCGCTTTCCTCCCCCCCCCCATTCACGTCGTGAAGTGACAGGTCCCTGTACCAACGACAAACGCTCAGAAAGTTTGCCGGCTCTTCTCATCTCACTTTTATCCTGTGGCAGGGTAAGAGGGCACCATCGGTCCAAGGTCTTTTAAGCCCCTAAGGGTCTTGATCTTTTACAGTACTAGTCCAGCAGACTCTCGTCTTGAAGAGACGTGTCATCCTTGGGGGGCGAAGCGCCAAGGAGGCGCTTGAGGGAGCTACAACCGTCAGTGTGCCCACTACTTTCATCCGTGTTCAAGCTTCTTGACCGTAACACGAAGTTCCTCCTCTAAGCTCTCTACCATTGAGTCCATGTGTTTATCTGTGGGCCCCGTGGTTGATAAGCTTCTGTGCTATCCTCTTCTTTCGTATTTTTATTTAAAACATTGTAATGTGTGCTCAACAACTTTAAACCAAAGCTGCTATCCACTTCTTTTGTACAGCAACACTTCTCAGGGCACCGTGCCAGTCATGGTGGAAGGCTTTGATGTTAATGTGTTAACACACACTATGCGTTATACGCGTGCGACTGCCTATTTACACATATATACGCAGTTTATTATGTACACAGTGAACTGTATACATATACGCTTCTAAAAATCAAGACAACCCACCTGTCAGCTAGAACCACCAACTAAATCTGATTGTGGTATAATAACGTCAAATACGTCATTTTTTTCTGATTATCAGTGCGTTCTTATGATTAAAGTTTTATAAGGCTTCTTTAGCAGAAAAATGAAGCAGCGTCACAGTGTTCAATCAAATCCAGCTCTAGCAAGACCGGAGCTCGAACCTGCAATAGCCAGTCTGTTTTTTGTAGTTAGTATCGCAACAGCCCGTTTCGAACGGTGCGTTAGCCACCCAATCCACCGTCGCTTGTAGAGTCTGAAATAGCCTAGCTATATTTCAGTAGAAGCGTGAGCAACGCAACTTACGTAGGCTAAAACAATACTTCTTTCACAATGAGATATCATAGATATCATAAAATTATATTTTCATCATGTCGTAAGTTTTTCGATGCATAATTAATAATAATTTGATTAAAACAGAAATATATCAGTGCATGGCTTGTCTATGGACAGTGTAGGTTTAGTGTGAGTTTTTTGTTGACAAAGTGTATATTGCGATACAGAGACACATAGTTCCGTTTCTTTTAAACATTATACCAGGAATATCTAATATATATATATATATATATATATATATATATATATATATATGAAAATATGTACCAAGCGATGTAGAGTATCGTAGAGCTCGGTTATGCATTTTTTTTTCAATGAAACACGGCTACGGAGAAGTCTTATTTCGGACCGGGAGTGATATCATAAAAACTGTGACACTGGTGTTATTGCTCGACATAGGAGCACAAGATGTGAAATTGCGAGACAAGGCCTTCTATAGAGAACGGCAAAAAAGCCGTCGTGTTTTTATGCGTGAATATGGTACGCAAAGACACCTCCAAGCAGTTACTGTATAACTAAGCTATGACGAATGATTTATCTGATGGTCATTTATGCATGTACTTAGTCTTGCCATGTCTGCCAGAATAAGTAAATTGCTTTGTAATCACGGATCGGAGTGCCATGGAATTGGTACCAAAATTATTGCGAGTTTATTTTAAGCGCTATAGTTACATAGCTTTACAATTCCTACATTTTTTAGAACATATCTTTAGAACATTGACGTAAACTAATTAGTTCAATATGTTCCGTAAACTTTAGCATGATTTTGGTCATGTAGTGTTATTGAATCCGCATCTTATAGCTTGTTCGATAACAAATAACCTTGCGGAGTTCGGTTCGGTTATAGAAAAATTATTTTAAAAAAAATAAAGAATAACGTTATATATATGTTATCTACGTACTGCATTGCAGCGGCGATTCCATATCCCCTCATCTACGGAGCGATCTTCGACTCGGCCTGTGAGCTTTGGGGCGAACGAGATGGCGGTAAAGGTACGAACAACACACTTCCTCTACCTGATTGAGTTATGCAAGCAAATACTCTAACGGGCCGGTTCGTGCTATAACCATAACCGGATTAGACATACATGATATACACTGACAATCAGAAAGTTCTAGGCGTCCCCAGCCTTACCGACATAGCGTCGTGCGATCTGATGAAGCTGGTACTCTCAGCTCACATATTTGAGATTTTGCTTATTTTGCAGATCTTTAAGACTTCTTTTTGGTTTTGCTTGAACACTGGTCTCTGGGATGGATTGGGCACTTGACAGGAGAGTTAGTTCCTTCCGATCGATATGTCTCATCCACAAAATCTGATAGAGCAGCAGTCTCAAAACTCGCGTCAGAGATACTAATGAACTGGGCGATGACGGGAGGAAACAAACGCGTATTTTTTTTGTCTTGCTCGCGTGTTTTACATTTCTACATAGGCTTTTTGCTGATCATACACGCTGCTGCTGTCACATGCATTGTCGCGCGACATCTGCGGCATGTTTCCTTCAATGAAAGAAGGATTAATCTTTTTCAACAAAAACAAATTTTCTATCTAAAATTTGTCAGACAAACCCAAGAGTAGCAAGGAGTTGGTCATCCATTCTGTGCACCTGTATTTCTAGCCTTTTCTATTTTGTCGGTCTGCGTGTAATTTTTCTCGAATGTCACCGCTTGCATTGTTTGTCGCCGAAACAATAATTGTATTTGTTTTGTGTGGCCCGGTGTCATAAAGGTACGATAGCCGCAATTATGGTTGCCCGTTTTAAAATGTTACCAGTTTATCTAGGTAGCGCCGTCGGCTCTAAATCTACGGCAAAATAGACGCCATTAAGACAGCCTTACAGTGCATGCTAGAGATACCTCGTTCAACTTAAAAGTCTAACAGCTATACATCACTGTGATGAGGATTAAACAGCGAACATCAAAAGAATGAAAAATCTATATATTAGGTTATATATATACGCTCTAGTGCAGCAATAAGCTCATTTGTGGAATCATGCGTCGGCTGCTACGCATTCGTAACTATAAGTCAACCTGTTGTTATACATCACCTAGCTGCGTACCGTTAATTCCATTATATAATTGCTGTATTCGTGCACGTTTTCGTTGGTTCGCTCTTAATGTTTTGTCTGTTGGTTAATCTGTCATGCTCCCGTGTACAGTGGCTACAGACGCAAAAACTGCGTTTCTCTTTGTTTCCAACAATAGAATGGGACTTCTTTCGCAAGGGAATTGAAAGAGAGATGGAAATCGAAGGGTATTGCGTCGATCCGTCTTCAGATCCGCTTCGAATCGCACGCAACCTGGAACGCAATGGAGTGGCTGGTTGAAAAATGCGAAACCGTACCAGTAGATATGTATTCGCGTCACTACGCGTTCAGCGAGATTGTCGTCATTATGTTCTAAGCGCACGCCGTTACTCAGCCGGTCGAATCAAGCTGTCGGGGAGGGCAGCCCTTCGTCCCTAGCTGCTTAGAGCGGATAGTTGTCGTTATAGTGGTGGTTGGCGTAAACGCTCCCAGTGTTAAGGCGCTCCCCACGTTAAGGCGCACCCCACGATGAGAGCGCTCCCCCAACAACGAGGCAGTCGTTCCAGCGCGGCAGCGCCACCACAGTTACTCCAGCTGACGCTTCCGCTATTGCGGGTGGCGTTCAGCGGTGCCGAACAACCGTTTCCGGTACCCCCCCCCCCCCCCCCCCCCCCCCCGGTGTAAAAGACACATTCGGCAATGAGAGTCGACGACGGTAAATGTCCTGTCGCCGTGGCTGCGGCTGCTCTGTGCTTACCACCCGCTAAACATGCTCGCTATATATCATAGCCAGGTAGAGAGCACTACTAAGTGGCACCGCCGAATGGCGTGGCTGAAGCGGTTGAGGCCGCGTTGAGGCCTGCAACGATTACCGTTATCGTTGCTCTTAGTGAGGGCAACGTCTCGCTAAGAGCGCCGACATCACCTACATTGCCTCCTCCTCCACCACCACTATTATCATAGCCAACTCTATATATATATATATATATATATATATATATATATATATATATATATATATACATATATATTAAGGTATGCAAATGTCTCAGATTAACCACGGGGGAACCACGTGCTGGCGAAGCTTTCTGACAAAGGCTTTTATCGGATGTGCAGCGCGGTAACGCTACGGTGGTGCTTAGCATCTTGTCCAGGTGATCGACATCAGATCTGGATATATGGCTGATATGGTTTGTCATAATTGTGTACATCGCATTATGAGTTAAATAATAGAATACATTTTTTTTCATAAATATAAGGATATATAGGATTACGCTAAGGGTATGCTTAACAGTGTAGTTTATTGGGGCTTTAGTTGCACGCGTCAAGGAGATTGCGCCAGCTATTCAGAAGCAAAGTTGTGACTGTACGCGTAAAGACTTTGAGTAAACAGACCACTCGTAGTTGCATTGGCAGCTTATGGCAATCCAATATAGCGACATCTCTTGGGCCTGGTCGCACAAATGTTGTTGCCCCCCCCCCCCCCCCCCCGCTATTGCTAAATCTACCCCGTGTTCTTTCCGTGCTTACGACATTGACGTCATTCTTCTGACAAGCTCTGGCAGGCCGCATGCGGCCACGTATTTCCCATGCGACCGTTTAAACTTGATCCATGAACCAATTATTTACCCTGAGGACACTAAACACTGAACAGAGCAGACAAAGGGAAAGAGAGAGAGGTCGTAAAGGCGATCTTAAAGGCAGCATCGCAAACGGTTAATGGAATAAATCCAAGCAGGATGTAAAACTATGCAAATATTGGCGCAAACAAGTACTTCAAAGAAGCTAAGACGCTGTAGACCTTCCCGAATAATATCATCTTGATCTTACGTGAACGATTTAGAAACATCTCCTAAAAAATACACGCCTATAAAATACATCTTATACAAAAAACACAAATTTACGTGGAGCTTCTCGAGGATCACCACTGTGTTTCGCTCAAACCGTATCATCGATTCACTATCTATGTAACTTTTATTTATAGCCCACACATGTTTTTTTTTATGGAAACGGCTGGCGTTTTGTTACCACGTTGACCATTATATACCTGTTGCCATTGGCGTAACTCGAGCTGCAATTGCAGATACGAACCGACAGCGAGACAGCGTGAACATGTGCAATGATAACTTAACCATCTGTGTATTGTTGCTCGTTGATTCTTGGCAGGCAATTGTTGGTACTACAATAACGATACGCTCCGGCTGCGATTCCTTGGCACGACGCTGATCTTCTTTGGGCTCGGGGCCATTTCGCTGGCCATGAGAGCCCATTACGCCAAGGTCGTTCGAAACATCTGGCATGATGACGATGAGGACAATGATGATGCTGCTGCCGCCACGGCCGGCATCGACGATGTTGATGAGGGCACACGAGGCAATCACTCGAAAAAACTGCGATTCGAGAAATGCAGACGGGAGCATGGTCAAGCATCGCCGACACAGGCCGACCGTCATTGTGACGAGCTGGAGAACATGCTGCCCCTACGCGTAAATCTTCCAGCCGAGTCTAGACAGACAGAGCGCACGACCGGTTTACCATGACGAAGTGCACTCTGCCACAGTGCGTGCCTCGCACAGTGCGGCTGACGCAATATGCCCTCTCTATCAGCCTGTCTATAGCCTGCATCACAACGCGAATAGAGGGCAAATGTTTCGAGACGAAGGAACATTGTTGTTCGTTTGCACAACAACGTGTCCGCATGTCTTTTGGCTACCGGACATCATTTAACAGCCACAGTGGCTGTATAGAGGAGAGGCCATTTTAGCATAGACCAGCTAAGCCATAGCACCCAATGGCAGTGCTGGTTGCGGCCGAGCGGTTAAACATTTTACAGAAGAGATACACAGTATTCAAGGAGCGCACAAATTATTGTGCATGGTGCTCACTGATCAAACTCAATGGCCGAAAGAGTTGTTTGGTGTACACATATCGTTTGTAGCGTTGAGTATTTTTGAGTTTTTATATTACATTTAGCAAATCAATCTTTTGACAAATTGCAAGTTTAGTCTAGTTTGTCTATCCGACTTCCTTAAGGTTTTTCCTGATGCTACTTAAACATTGAAACATACTGCGGACTGGGATATTTAAAATAGCATACACGCTTTTAATTGTTTTCTACTTGGTTTAGCACAACATAATATATGACCTTTATCTATATGTACAGGGTTGACAGTTGTGTTGTTTGAACTTATTGAAAATAACATACTTTTTTAAAGCGCTATCTTAAATATAATTTTCAATAATGTCCTTATTTATATTTTAGTATGTGTTTTTAGTTATGATTATTGTGTCTTGTTCGACGGGATTTAGTGTTTTTCTCCTCAAATTACTAAATAGCTAAATATACTTTATGAAATAATACATTCGGCTACAAGAACACTAATAAACATTTTATGATATGGTTCGAAACTTATTATAAAACCAAAGACCATTGTACTAAACATTAAGCCAGCACAATGTATGACGCTACGTTAACAGTAAATTCATATTAATTGTAATATAAAATAATGACTAATAAACAAACTTGACTTTTTGAAGAAAATTATTATCTCATATATATATATATATATATATATATATATATATACATATATAATGCACTGATATGGTTTCTGAATATTTATCTAAGTATTGTTAATAATTATAAGACGTATATATATTACAAATTAGAATGAGCGACCATCACGGTCTTAATACGCGGAATGACAAATCGTGCATATTCAAATGAACGGAACACTGTCTGGCGCCAAATGCCGGATGCACATTGACATGTGTAAATTCAAATAAACGGAATACCGCCTGGTGCCTAGTGACCGGGATCGACAAAACCTGTTGTTATCCATCGGTGGTTAACCCCTGTGATGCAGTATTTTCGATATTTGCTACGGGAATCGTTGTCTTCTCGGTGCCTGCTAACACACCACCAATCCACCCACGGCCAGACGCGTCTGCCGTCGTTTTATATTCTACGTCGCCTCATCACATCTTTCACCGCATCTCTCAGCACCCCAGTTACTCGTCAATCGACCACGTGCGCGACGATAATCTGCGAGGTAGAACCCCTGTGTGTAAGCAGTGCTATTCCGGTACGCAGACAACGCCGCACACCCCTCAATGGTATGCGCGGCATCATCGGGCACCCCGGCATCGCACAGTACGCTTATGTCGGTCATAGCTTTCCCGATCTTGATCATGTACGCCTGGAAATTGTCCTGTCCGCTCAGCGCCTAGGAAGTGTGGTATGTCATTGGACCCTGTGCCGTATACCGCTTGCGCAAGTCCGTGATGACGGAGCGTGTCCACGTGCCTCTCGTGTTTCCGGCAGGCGGGTTGGTCCAGGTTTCCGCTGAAGCGGCGTGCGTGGGCACTCGAGCCCCAGTCAACGATATCTCCTCATTCAATCTCCGCCTAATCCTCTCTTCCGTCAGCATGCCCCTAGGAAGGAGGCATGCGAGAATAAGCAAGACGTCCGTGGATACCATCTGGTACGCCTGGCTAGCCTGTATTGCCACACCCCGTTGGGAGCGGCGCAGGGCCTGGCGAGCCCAGGCTCTGAGAGCTCAGTTCGCTTACACTGGTGCGGCATAGCGCGCGACAGCTTCTGCAACAGTAGCGAGTAGGCGTTGTTTAGAATCCAACACGCCTGCCTCTCAGGTTTACGGGCCACGTTGGCCGATACTCTTGCCACCTTTTGCGTAACCCGCCTGATAAGCGGTAGGCCAGTTAGTCCTGTGCCCAGGGTTAGCCCTAGCTACTTGGTGTGGCGGGACGGCTTGAGGACGTGTACGTTGACCTCCAGGGATATAGGCCCAATCCACCTGCGATCAGTTAGGTACGAGGCCTCGGTTTTTGTAGTACCAACTTCAGATGTTTAGTCATTCATCTGTTTATCCGATGAATGGCTACGTTCGCCCTGGCTTCCAGGATAGTTCACGAGCGAGCGGTGATCACAAGTGCAAGGTTATCCGAGTTGGCGATTATCTTCACATTATCCGGCAGGTCGTTCAGGCGCAAGACACCGTCATATGTCACGGGATTTCCTCTTCTGCCAGAGCGCATTCATTTATTAATGCGTAACATTTTTCTACTAGTGATGTTTGTTGTCTTTTCCGGTAAAACCTAAAACAGACGTTGGTCATACATATCGATACGGTGGTTTTTACAGGTTCATTTTTAAGAAGTCCGAAAAAAATATTTGTTGCCTATATATGATAGCAGTTACATGTATACACTTTTTCTCATATATATATATATATATATATATATATATTGAATACATTCCGCACATCGCTGTTTTTGCTAGGGCTCCCGTACCAACCATTGAACGTCGCATTTTACAGTAGTATTTGACCCCGCTCGGAGGGGGTTAGCGTCGTATCATTAAACCTCTTTCTCTTGTCTCTGACTAGGCCGGGAGGCTCGAAAAGACACAGGTGCTATGTCGTATTCAAGGATAACTAGCGTGGAACTTAGGAGATTTAAGTTAATTCCTCTAAGTGAGCCGAAAGGGCTAAGTAGTTAATCTACCTGAATAGGTAGTTTAGCTTCAACTCGAAGAAGCATGGACGTAGAAGGTACAAGCCCCGGTAAGCACCTAGCTGGGAAAGGTTCGAGTTTCTTTTCTTCATCGCTCGATTGTCAAACCATGGGGGCAAGCGGGTGAGCTGATGTCACCCCCGACCACATAGAGCAGAGGGTAAGTAGTGCTGAGGGTAAAATCAACTGAAATGGATCACCATGCGCAAACTTGACTTAGTGTTTTAATGGCAGAGGTATCATCTCCAGCCATTCTTAACAAATTATTCCTCTTGGTGGTGTCTTTGAACGGTCGTAAGTAAAAATAGTATGATCAAGAGTCTATTAAAGCCCTAGTAGCGCTACCCCCGACTCACCCAACTGGTGAGGCTCAGTAGCTATGTTAATAACATGCTCGCCGGCCGTAGAAGAGAACAAACGTTACGAAGAAAAGGACGGCCAACTCAAGTTCGATTGCGCGGGAGAATGATTTTTCTCAATACGACACTGCGGCGACCAGAACGCTATTAGATAGAAAAAGGCGTGCTACCCTCCGGCACTTGCCCGATAGATTGGCCGAATATATATGCGATGTTGATGTTCTCATTTATCACGTGTATTTTACTAATTTATGTGTACGTACATAAATGACAAAAATACATAAACTTTCAAAAAAGTAGCAACGAGAAAAACGTAACTCTAGACTCAGCTCTAATGCTAAGGCCGGTCTTCAGTGAGTCCTTCATACCATCAATGGAGACGGCCTGCCATTCGGAAGGAAGTAGGCGTCACGCCGTATCGAAACGGAGCGTGCAGAGCATTTTCTTACCAAAGCGCGCCGTTAACACAGCGCCGAGGTGTCGATAGTGCGAGCGGTGTGATCTAAACTGCACATCACCGTCCTGCTAAATGCGCACCACGCCGACAGCGAATGCTGGACTCAACGTACCGCTCGCTGGGCACCAGATAGTGCTGTACATCCACGTTACCAGATCTAACGCTTGCCCTATAAGCTGGTCATTATATTACTGCGGAAGTGTTGCTGCCGCAGGTGGGTGCTCCCCGGCGGTGGACTTCTACCCCTTGCACGTGGGCCGGCTAGCGGGAATAGGGGTATGGCGGGCTACTTCGTAAAGCTGATTGGGAACTGAGAGCCAACGGTGATGATCCCTTTACCAACGACTGGCTTTAAATGAATGAAACTGCTCTCTGTAGACCGCTGCGGGCATTTCCTCCTTCGGCTCGAGACGGACTGCATCCATTTGCAACCCGGCCGTTCGCCAAGAACGCTTCGCTTGAAGGAGAAGAAAACGAAACAGAGAGTAAAAAGCACGGAAGCAAAAAACAGCGGGGCTCATTCGTTCGCCATTCAACAAAACGCTCTAAGAGCACCAAAAAGAACACATGAATGAACCAGAAATCAACCGTATTCTCGTTCCACCGCGTTTCCACAGTGCTTAGAAGTCCGATCTACTTGAGCAGCCGGCGA
>QVRM01004693.1:0-153460 GCA_003439945.1 Dermanyssus gallinae | reverse complement strand
GCCGGTGGTTGACGATCGAAAGTCAGGATCACTTTTGGCAAAGGCTTCTTTTGATTGCCAGAAGAGACGATCAGTCTTCGGGCAGCTGTGACGCCGAAGTTTGATAGCTCCGTTACAATCTCTTCCTCTGTTAGCGACGTGCAGACACCTTGAATCCTGGCCTTAAACGAGGCCAAGCCTGGGCAATAGGCGGTCACCGGGATGTCATCTACGCATGTTAGGCGTGAAAGCTTCTGAGCCACCTCGATGGAGGAGACGTTGATAAAGATGCTACTCTTGTCGCCAGAAATTCGGCCCTCTGGCACTAGACTGTGAATAGCCTTGAATAGCCTTAACATCGAACCTTCCTTGAAGTCGGCTAAACTCCCGTCAGGATTCTCCTTGTGTCTGAGGCGAACCCTGAATGCTCCAAATGCTCCTGAATTGACTTCGCTTTTCAGCCGGTCTAATTGTTTTTGCTCCCGCAGCACGGTCTTTTTAACCCTTGCGCTAGTAACAACGGTGAAACCATCGTCAAGCGAGGGCTCATCAACCACCGAGTCAGCATCGACGCCTTGCCTTCTTCGCTTGACGCCCGCCGATTTGTTACTCATGGCGCTAGCAGGCCTCGATATGTCATCGACGGCTGTAGGTGCATCAGTGCGAATGTTTGCTATGTCCAGGCTAGCTGGAGGCACAGCTAGCCGGGCCGGGTCATTAGGACCCATAATCGCGCTTCAAATTCACTCGCAATGCCTTGTATAGTTATATCGCCGAGTATATGTATATATATGTCACCAATGTGTGTATGTATGTCGCCTTGTATATATGTATATATATATATATATATATATATATATATATATATATATGTCACCACTGTCTTGTATATATATGTCGCCTTGTGTATATATATATAACCATATATATGTATGTCACCTTCTGTATATATGTCACCAGCGCCTTGTATATATATGTCACCAAGGCAAGTGATTGTTTACAAACAGTCGCACTGGCGCCGAATGTAGGCGCGTGCAGGCACGCGGAATCAGCCGGTTGCCAGAACGGCTCCACCGTCTAAATTGACGGAACAGAAGCCGTGTTATGGCGTGGCTGTTTTGGAACACAAGTAATAAAAAGTATGCTGCACAGGAGCACCGATTAACTAAACGGCACCTCACGGTTCACGAATGAAACAGTCTCTAGTCTTGAACGGAGCGCAATGTATAAGCGATCCGACTGGGCCACTGCCAAGTCAGGCCGTAGCACACGAGCTAGGAAACGTCGCACTATTCGTAAGTCACCGAAAACACGTCCGCACACCTCGACGTTCGAACGCCGAAAAAAAAAAAAAAATATATATATATATATATATATATATATATACAGGTAGTTCAATAAGTTCTTAGAATGAGCTTTTTAGAATTCGAATTTTGGCGCGCTTCCACCGCTATTAGGAACTGCAACTTTTCGACTGCCAGTAGTCAAAATATTATGGTGATTGGCCGTTGCGATTTCGTTTGATCGCTTTTCCCGTGCAACGTATCGGCGTGATTTTGAAAAATGGAGAAAAAAGAGTTTCGAGTGGTTATCAAGCATTTTATTTCAAAGGTTGGAATGCGACCCAAGTGAAAACTGAGTTAGACGAGGTGTACGGTGACTCTGCGCCATGTTTTGCCACTGTTTCCAACTGAATTAATGAGTTAAAAAGAGGTCGCAGGAGCACCGGGATGAACTACGTTCAAAACGCCCAAAAACGGCAACTGATTAGGAAAACGTGGAAAAGGTGCGGAAAATCGTTGCCGCAGATAAGCGAGTGAACATTAGGGAGATAGCGGAGGCCTTGGGGATCAGTTTGGGTAGTGTGCATTTCATCCTGCACGAAAACTTGAAGATGAAAGAGCTCAGAGAAAAATGGCTGCCGCATTTGCTCAACCAAGGCAAAAAAAACGCGCCTGTTTTCGCTTCACAGCGAAATTTGGCCAAGATGTCGAACAATCCGTCGGATTTTTGGCGCAGATTCATGACCGTCGATGAAAGCTGGGTCCATCACTACACTCCCGAGACCCAAGAAGCATCTTGCCAATGGTGTGCACCTGATGAAGGACCTCCGAAGAGGGTGCGGACAACGGCATTGACCGGAAAGGTGATGGCTACAGTTTTTTAAGACCAACGTAGAATAATGCTGGTCGACTACCTTGAGAGCGGTAAAACGATCACAGGAGAATATTAGGCAAGACTGTTAGACTGCCTTTAGCAAGAACTCATCGTGAAACGGCCCGCTTTGCAGAAGAAGGTTGTCCTGTTTCACCAGGACAATGCTCCTGCACACAAGTCCCGGCAAGCATCGGCAAAACTGGCCCAACTGAGGTTCGAACTTATTGAACAACCTTCCTATTCTCCAGACCTGGCCCCCTCTGATTATTTCCTCTTCGGACATTTGAAGAATAGTCTCGGTGGAAAGCGTTTTTCCAGCAATGAAGAGGTTAAGGCTGCTGTCAATGCCTATTTTCAGTCTAAACACGCGGAATTCTACTTAAGAGGTATAAAAGCTCTGAAATCTTGGTGGGAAAAGTGTATTGAGCATCTCGGGGAGTATATCGAATAAGATAAATTTAAAAACATGATTTGGAAAATTCTTGGTTTTCATTCTAAGAACTTATTGAACTACCTGTATATATCAGCGCCACTCTTATGCATTAGCTAGTTTGCATAAATGGCTTGTGAATGAAGCCAAGTTCACAACTTACCGTATGGTCTCGTCGACTTTCGTAGAGCTGTGAATAGCTGTGTTGGCCGCATGTGTAAAATGGATCAGGTCAACACCATATTTCTTCGAATTGAGCGTTCGCTTTTGCATACCTGGGCACAAACAAAAACATTCGATCCGGATAGGATAAAACATACAAACACACACGTTAATCCCCCTCTCGCCTCAATTACGTGAAACGTATATCTAAGCAAATTAGAAAAACCATAGCTTTGCCACTAGAACAACGTGGTGTATAAATACAAACGCGGAGAAGACACTATGCTCCAAACCCTCATCACTGTGGGCTAGTTTGCTAAGATCTAGGATACTCTTTGTCGGTGTCGATTTCCTAATAATGCGCCACCGCCCAAAATGTCTTCGCAAACCTGTCTTTCGTCATTCTTCGACTAACCTTTTGTGCAATCATAGATAATGATGGAGTCATCGTCACTCGACGAAATCAGCGTCGTTCCGTCCGCGGAGAAGTCAATACAGTTTATTCTATCCGTGTTGTCGCGAAACACCTAGAGACCGGGGGTCAAATTGTAAATAAGCATTAATAGCAAATATAAATATCTATATTATTGAATTTACAAATTATGCCTCCAAACGATATCACAATATTAATATACAATCACATTGTATCAGACAGAAAAGCAGGACGAAAGCAAATAATCACAATTCACAGAGAACACGGAAAATTTAGTCTTGCCAACTAATAAGTCTGGCATATAAGAATTAAAAACGTCCTTAGCTCCCCCACTAGGCAAGTAGACAAAACACTTTTGAATATATGAATACATATATATATGTATATATAGATAGATATAAGGCAAGGCGGTCCGCATAGATTGGCAAGGGGAAGTATAATAGATGATACCTTTGCAACACGGAACGATTTGACAGCTGGCTCGACAAGCTTCATTCTCTGCTCGATCATTGTGGAAGCAATTGTGAATGATTGAGGGTAGATCGTCTATGAGGGAAGCTTCGAGGGTTTTTACCCCCGATTGGCGCTGCACGCGTCGGTCGCCGGCCTCGTAGGTCTTCACGTTTGATCCTCTTCGTGAGTCCGGCCCACTAGCGATGTCGTCTTGGATGGATCACGCTGCGAGATACACCGAGACGGTCGTCTGATATTTAAATAGAACGAGCACCTTTATTCACCCCTAAAGAAAGGTTAGATGAGAAACATCAACGAAAAGTGAACTGAGCGAGCTAATACGTTGGGCTAATAACATTCGCGCCCAAAGATACGCACAGAAAATGTATTGATTATTATTATTATTTTATTATTATATTCTAATAGTACAAGCTTATTTCGATGTTGCCACACGGCTGAGGTCCAAGGAGATAGACATGCAGATAGAATTAGCGACTCGGTTCGAAAACATCGCCACAAATAGTCTTTGATTAAGCTTCCCGAGCAAACAAAACGACTGCCCTAGTTAATGCTGGTATGAAAAATCAAAAGCTGAAAGCTCCGTGGGATGCACCGAAATGTACCGGTTACGTTTGAGTGAAGCTGATGAAAGCAACCTTTCTGTCAGCTGACTATGTGTGGAGTACCGCCTCGACAAAAAACTCAATCACGAGGACAGTTTATACAAGTATATCAACTTCTGATAGACATTCTGTAACAAAAACAGCGACCACAACATTAATAGCAACGCTCGCAGCGACGATATCAACAACACCGACAAGGAAATCAACAACAACAGTGGCACTAGGTGGTAATTCAACGAATGTCTTCTTCTGACGACCGGTAGTATCAGAAGCACAGATGTATGTGCGGTACTCCGAGCCTAGATTCAAACTAGGCACTCAAAGGTGGTCGTAATTCGTGCATCGAGAGAGCGTTCTAAATAATTAGTCGACGAGAATCGTCGCGCCAATGAAAACTAAAGCTGGCCCAGTTTCGTTTGCCAGCCTTCATAATATTGACAACTACACATGTAGATGTGTAAGATGGCACGAAGATAGCCGAACTCGACCCGTCCCGAATTACTGTGGAATTGCTTCGTGTGAGTGAAACAATGTGTGTAACACATCGATGGACACGCTCGAAAAACGCAGCACTTACATGCACAGCGAGAGAGGGATTTAAGTTATGGCGTTGAACCGTTGAACTTGACAACAACGGTATATGCTTGTGGATGAAGCTGGATGAACCGAATACACTAGTAACACGACCAACAACCACAACAACAACAACAGCAACAGCAAAAACAACAATATTAAGGCGCCAGATCTATCGCTGGTTAGAGTGTCGTACTGTTGTCGTGCTCGTAAAGCATTAGTCGATTCGAGTTTATATTTGTGGGGGAGAGGGAGGTCGTGTGTTGAGTTGGTCGTCTGCTCGAGTTGTCGGGCTACGTTTGTGTGCGCGTTGAGGCACGGCGAATGAACGCATTGCACTGCTCGCAGCAGTTCTCCTCATCCGACCACAAACAGATCAACAACCGCCCTCTATTTTGCCTTTGACATGGGTGGTAAAATCGGGAATCTCTGATGCGCAGCGATGGGACTCACAGACTCACAAAAACTGCGTGTTTCTACCTGCCCTCTCAGGCAGGGTGACATTATTGTACGTCGTTGTATCGATCAAGGCCTGCACATAAGTATATATATAAATATATATATATATATATATTTTTTTTTTTGTAAATATAAACTTAACAATAATATAAAGTCGCTTATATGTGTATTTGCGTGTGCTACGTGCAACGATCATTTATTTAGCAAAAACTTATCAAGTACGCAAATATCACGCAGTGATTCTAGACAGATGAAAGCGGCAAGGCGCTACGCACACGAATGAATGCATTGTTGTTGTTGTTGTTGTTGTGGTAAGCATATGGATGAAGCATGCCGGCGGCGCGGAGCGTCTGTTGTTCTCCGCGCGGTCTCTGTTCGAATTCGAATCAGAGCATTCGGCATCGAAGGCAGACACAAGGTCGGAGGCGGCGGCTTGTCATGCTTGTAATGATTTTCGTCACACACACACACACACACTGCTAACGCGCGAAGGAGAAGAGCTAGCCTACCCTGATTAGATTCGTGAATGTTGACTGATGTGGGTGGCATGACATGTTAGTGAGACACCGTACCCCACACCGGCTCTCTCTCTCATATGGCCGATACGGGCAAATACCTATTGTTAGCGTATACGAGGCTCACTCAGCCACACGTATTATTTAATGACAGTGTTGAGCGTCACTCTAAGTTTAGTCAGCCACGACGAATCCCTCATTGGGAATAAGACGTCGGACGAGCGAAGTAGACAGGCTTTGCCGAAGCTTCGTTTCTCCCTGCTTTTGCTGCCGTTTGTGAGAGGACGACAGGTGTGCCAAAGCGGGCGATGGTGATCTTGGCAGAAGTGTTGTTAGAATACTTTAATCGACGAATGTTTGTCGCGGATTGTTCGTGCGGTGGATTGGTGACATCTGACAAGACTTCTTCTTCGTTATAGTACGCACCCTGTGCTGGAATTGGACTTGACGTTGATTTGGTTGACGGAAGACACTTGACGGAGGGTTGCTGTTTCAAAAGCATCATCGTACGCATCGTGACGTGTGATTGATTCTTCGTTTGCCATCGTGGGCGTTCGTGGACGAAGTTCGAAGTTCTTTCTGCAGCTCTGCCGGCCCTCCCGTACCGGTGTTGACAGCTGGCTGCATCATGAATGACGATACTATCGCGCGAAACGTTAGTTTTCCAGTTAACGTCAACTACACAGCTGACGATTGTTTTATACTTGTGCGGTCGGCTAAGTAAGGTTTTTACATTGACGATGCGGTAGTGCCGAAGTGTAGCGACGTCTTTGTAACTTCACTGAGGTTGTTCGAAAGCAATAAATCAATCAATCAAGCTACTCTGATAACCGATACCGTTGACTACCGTCACCTTCCAACGAGTTGTATATGTTGTTTTGCTGTACTTCAAATTTTCCACAAGATGTCACATATTTAGTGCGCAGGACAGCTGGCGTCGTATTTCTTGTTGTTCGTGCTAATTGATTCATGTAATATGCTGTTTCCAGATTCGAGATTTTCTTGGCATCTATAATGTGATGTCCGAGCGGTGTTTTGCCCACTGCGTGGAGGAACTCGGCCAGCGGACATTAACGCCTGATGAGATTGTTTGCGTCGACCGCTGCGTTACGAAAGGCATACGGGTAATTTCGCTACTATATATATATATATATATATGACTTTTTACGTATTGATTTTGTGTAATACCATAGTTTTTAATGCATGTTATAATTTCAGTTGTATGTGTAAAGTAAACGTGAAGTACATAACAACCAATTTGCACAACGTAACTTGAAAATGCGTAAGGGTGATTACAGTTTCGATCGAAAGATCGAAAAATTTGGTGGGTCCTTTCGATATCAGAAGGCGTGTCGCTCATTTGTTGATCTTCAGTTGAACCACTTGATAATGGACCTCTTCACGAAAATCCAGCCCGAGATTAGACAGAAGCGGGAGAAGGAGAACGAGGCGATGCAACAAAAAATTATTGAAATGCAACTTCAGCAACAACCTCAACTCCAGCAGCAGCAGGAAACACAACAGCCATTACCGCCGCAGACTTAGCACTATAAATAATCAACAGCTGCAAGGTACAGCTACGGTTAGCCACAGTTAGCCATATCTAATTGTAGAGTGTCTTCGCAATAGACTATCCGTCAATTGCGTCATCGTTAACTTTAATTAGTGTTGTATACTGAAATGTTTCTAATAAAGAACTTCTTGATGGTTAGTTCCTAGGCGTCTGAATCGTGTCATTCTTTCTCATCAATCAATCATTTTCTTTTCGCTAGTAAAATGGTAGTGATTGCAGTGACGTAAAATGAGTATCGCCAGTGTTCGTGTTTGATAATACTTTATAGTCAAAAATCAATTGTTTTGCGATCGTGTTCATATAGTTGCATACAGGGACGCTCTTTTTGGGCTTTCATGATTCCACGGTTTTCCTCATTTCCCTGGGTGACGTATGCTTATTCTGATCCACACGGCACATGGCGTAGTAGCAATCTAACAAACTAATTTATTTCATCAACCAGGATTTGGAATATATAGTAGCTGTCTAACATGATTGGAAACTTGATGCGGGTTTGCTCATATCAGAAGTCGCAGTTTCAACCTAGAGAGGCTGGCGAAGCCCTTTATTTGCTCGGACCTTGTTAGTAATGTAACATGAATGCTGCGTAACTTTGCTAATATTGTTTGCACACAAACACATGCATAAAGGAGGCATAAACATATTGCATACAATCTCGTATTTCTAAAGCCAATAAAGTGAGTTACAAGATAAATGATGAATCTTCGTTTGCTTTACGGTCTAGTCCTGCTATTACATTTTTCATTTATTTCAATTCAGGTAAGTTGTGTGTTCTGACGGAACGGCAAAATTCAACGATGTTTTATGGCGTAAACATGATGTGGTATTCCGAGAAATTCAGGCAGACATCTTAGAAGATAAAGCTTTCTAACGCCATTTGTGCGTAAGATCGCGCGGACATATATATGTATATGTATGTGTATATATATATAGACAATTTATTAAGATTACCGATGGAGCGACAATTGTCTCCTGAGAACGTGTGCACTGGGAATATTACTCTATCTCGTATAGAGTGGGTTGGCACCACTTCAGCAGCGTGCCGCGGACGGACGCCGCGTTCCCTCGTTGGACGTCGAGGTCAAGGCGCTGTCTCAAGAAAGCCGCAGATCTCTCGTCTCCAGCTGCGAGGTTTAGCTGCTCGCCGACTCTGTGGAGGAGTTTGCGGGTTAGGTTGCCTGGGCCGCCCAAGGTCTCAAACGCTAGCGGTTGAAATTCATGTGGGTACTCTATTGAAGCGTATTTTGCGAGCTTCCTTGTCTCGGCTAGATCACCAGCGTAACCTGCCGAGGCCGCCCCGCCACCGACCATTGAAGGTGCTAATGAGTCGGTAACTGTGGCGTCCCAGACAAGCATCCTGCCCCGGCTGAAGGGGGTTAGAGTCATCCCGTCCGGGCGTTTGCCGTCGTCGGCGGAAAGACTCTGGGGCTCTAGAATACAGGGAAATCCGCTAGATCGGAGAGCTCGGCTAAAAGTGTCGTTAATACTGGCATGTCGGGCACGCCGTCCTGCACTCATGACGCACGACAACCCATGATGGGCTAACTTGTCAACCGGTTGACCACACTTGCATTGGTGAGGAGTTACAAGATCACAGCCGAGCCGAAGTCCTGCCCCGATTCGGGTAGTTTCGTCGTCTAAAAGGGTGCCCAGTGGGGCGCTTGGCAGCGCATGCAGCCAGGCTCCGGATCCCTTAGCTGCGACCGCCCGAAGACGAGCCTTTGCGGCGTCGTCAATGGCGTCCGCGAGTAAGCCGCAATATGCTTTTTCGTGCAACAACGCGCTCCAGTCGTGTTGGCTTCGAGGATTGTCCGGGGCACCACTGCAAATTGTCTTTAACTCCTCTTGAAGGCGTCTTGTGAGGTCCTTGTACTGAACAGCGCCGGCTTCGTCTAGAAGTGCAATGACCTCAGATCGAAGAAGAGAGGAGACTATCGCTGGGCCAGCCGAGATAAGTGGATCCGGGATCCCCAGGCCTCCCTTAGAAATCGGTAGTTGCGCCTGCTTTCGAGCGGGGGGTGCCAGCGAAAGATTAAGGAGGGACTCGAGGGTGTTCAGCGTTAACTCGTTTAATGGACGAAGGTCGTCCAATTGCCCTGTTAGATTCGCTCCTCGAAGAAGGTGGTTGACCCTAGTGGCTGAGAACGACGAACGAAGTAAAAAGAGAGCGCGATGAGCGCCGAGCGGGGTGAGGTTGTTAGCGACGTCCTTTAACACGCTTTGCCATTTTTTGAGAACGCGTGGGAGTCCTTGCGGTCGGAGGGGGACTCCCAGAAGCTCCAGGTCGTAGTCGTGGGTAATCTTACAACCCGGCAATAAAGCTTGGAGGGGACGGAGGTCAGGCGCCTGCGCACTATCACCCGTAACGTAGATCTCGCACTTCTCGGGATTCAGCTCCAAGCCTGAAATCTGGCGAAATTCAAGCACGCGCCGAATATCTTCGGCAACCATGGATGCGTCTCCCCCCAGTACGCCATCATCAAGGTACCAAATGTTTAGTGAGCTGTTAAGGGAGTCAACAAGCTCTTTGATGCTCAGGCAAAACAATGGAGGAGCCAGAGGGTCGCCCTGTTGCAGTCCCGTGACCGAAGATATGAGATCATCCGGGAGAAATATATATATATATATATATATATATATATATATATATATATATACGGAGTTTAATAACTATGCCCTGACTAATCAACTAGTATTTGTGCATATCCCAATTGAAGAGATTGGCCGGTATAAAAATGGTTTATTAATAGTAATTTTTCTTAAAGTCGTTAGGAAATTCTTCATGGTGCTGTCAGCTCATTATTCCGTGTTACTACTATTCGGAAAGTGACGGATTTAGCAAAGAAACGCTAAATATATCTAAGCTGTTCTATTAATCTTTCTTCTGTTTATGCGCAATGTTAGTTACATGTGTCTTGAAAAATCAATAATATACGTAGTTATTTACGGCCGGTAACTACTAGGTTTATAAACGAACGTGCATTGATTAGCATGTTGACTGTCCGTTTCGTTTTGCTATAACTTATCATCTTTGAAGTCATTTGTCATTATAAATGCTGACAAATAATATTGCAGTAAGCAACTCTGTGGCATTGCGGTGTATATTGTCGTCATCAGGTACCTGCGGGTACATATATATATATATATATATATATGTATATATATATATATATATATATATATATATAGAGAGAGAGAGAGAGAGAGAGAGAGACCTACAAGACTTCGATCCGGTCTAATAGCGGTGTTCAGGCAACTCGATATCAACAACGCTTCTGATATGAACTTGCTCCGTATGGCGCTTTTATTCTGCAGGAAAAACAAGTAACTAGTTTCTGAGGCATATTATTACGGCTATACTTCAGCAAAATTTCACCGCCGACTGTAGCACCCTTCAGTGCGAATTGGATCTCTTGCGACCAGCTCTAATCAACTGATTATAGACTCGTCAAGTGTGGGCTTCGCATGCAAGGATGAGCGACGTTCGCGTGCTCTCCCCTTCCTCTCTCCATATATATGTATATATATATATATATATATATATATATATATATATATATACATATATATACATATATATACATATATACATATATATATAGATCGGTCACTTCAGAGAAGTTCAGTTGATGTCCGTCGATTATGCAGTAGGGTCTCAGCGTCAACCAGCGAATTCGACCCTATTTTGCGGCCTGCCATGGGCAAGGCGCAGTTCTCGCGGTCATTAATCAACCTGTCAAAAGTGTGTTGTGACTGCCTTGCAAATTCAGTCGAAGCTTTCGTCGCTGACCCACCAGCAGCCTGGCTATCTACCTACCGATTGGTGTCCATAGGCAAACATATATTGACAGCTATTACTCGATTACCATGTCGCGCTGGCCAGCCTCAAGTTGACTTGGCGGACTGCTCTCGATCTTGCTCTCCGGAGTACCCCTACAATACCTACAAGCATCACTAACGCCAAGTTGATTTCGACGCGGGGAAATACTTTGCAGCAGAATAGTTTGTAGCAGCCGATCGTTCGGTCGATAAAGGGGTTTCACTCGTACCGAGCAGCAGCAGTAGCTATGTGGATATTAGGAATTCTACTCATTCTCAGTCGTCATTCTAACAATAGGTCCCAGCGAAGCAGCCGCCAGCGATGTTCTGGCAACTGCCATTGCTGCCTTTCCATGTTTCGAGCAAAGCTAGGCAAACCGAGCACACAGTAATCAGTACGCGAACAAACGTTTGAGGCGAGTTAGGTGAGGGCTTGGCGGTTTGAATTTCCTCCGGGTTTTTGCGCTATTTTGTGTTCTCTCACCTTGCCGCTTCCTTGGGTTCTCTCTATGTTGAGTTCTTCCACCCACTCTCTGTAGGTCTCTGTTATTTTTTTTTTGTTGAACTTACTTAATTCACTCCAGTAGTAGGGTGTTTGGTTTGCTGTTTACGAGTCTTCTTGTTGTTGCTTTTGACGATGCTACCGGATCTATTTTATTCGTGCTAATTGACTTTGCCTCATTGATTTACGTCTTCACGTTCACGGGTGTCCCGAGCCACCTGGTCACATTGTAACGACAATTGTGTACACTCTGCAACTGAGCCACCACAAACCGAGGCACCGACAACGTAAGGTAAGAGCTAGACAACGTATACACATATCGATCTATAGAGCAGTCATAGACGCAATAGGGGGATTGAGAGAAAAGATCAGAGGGTGGAGAGCGTGGTACTGGTCTGGTTCCTTCGAATAGCATATGTAATTCTATTAAGACGTAGTAAACTCGCTGTAACAACTTATCGCATACATATGCGTAAGTATCATTTGCCACTAAGAACGAGCTGTTAAGGTACTGTAGGATTTTTTTTATATAACCTCGTTTTATTTAATCAACATAGTATTAGGAACATCTCTATTCCTACGGAATCTCAGGGAACCCTTCGGCGGAGGGAAGGGACCCTTCGACTGACGCCGCGTTTCTCCGCTGAAGCTCGATCGATACTCGCTGCAGTAGGAACTCTCCAGACCGAGGATCCCTTGTGACTGCGTTCAGTCTTTTTTCAATCTCCTTGAAAAATTTTGATGTTTCTTCACCCACCGTAAGTTTCTATGGCAATTGGCTGGACGATAAACTGCGGATTGAGTTCTCTGTATTTCGCTAACTTGCGGTCCTTTGCAAGACAAGCAGAAACACCAACTTTCGGGCTTGTTCGAGCGACGTAGCTCCTGGCCAATGTACACGACACGGTAACGTCCCATACAAGTAGACGACCTCTTTCCCAAGGGGTTAGAGTTTTGCCGTCCGGTCGTAACCCACTATTGGCGCTGAGGCCTAGTGGCTCTTTCACAGCCGGCACCTGTGCACTATGCAGTGCACGACAGACGACGTCGTTTATTGCATAGTGTCGTGGGCGGCGGCCGGCGCTGTATCGGTACGATAGAGCGTGTACCCCTGTTGTTGTTACGGGGAACCGACACCGGTTGCAAAGATGAGCGGCACAGACCGACTCCTACAGTCTGCGGCTGGGGGAGTCGGTTAATTATATGTACCTAGAATATTACTACGGGCCAAATGAGAGTTCTCGGGCGTTACCCTGTGAGACTTTTTCGTTGACTCTGGCAGCACATATGTTTGGATCTTGGAAGGTTGGACCACAAAGCAGAGCTAATCTGCTGTGACTCTATTTACGGCTCATGCTTCTGCAAAAGTTAAATTGTATGGTGCATCTATATGCCGGCAAGCCTCCCCAGCTCGTCGCAGCCCTATCCAGACCTCAAGTGGCAAGTGATCTCAGCGGATATTTTGAGTTTTCCCTCCCAGGCCATAAGTATCCTTATTGCATGTTACATGCTACACTGTCTATGATCCTATGTTAAAAAGGCCTCTTCTAAGTATAATTAGATCGTATTGGGTCTCTGAAATCACGTTCTTAGTGAATTGGTTTCGAATTGCGTTTGTAGCAGGTCGCACAACTATAAAATGTCAGACCCTCCAATAACAATGGAGAAAAACGAGTACCGCACAGTGATTAAATACACCACGTTCTGGACGGCCAAAAACAGCTTCGGATAAAAAACTATTAGAAGTGCACTAAGTCATGATGCCGATTGAAGCTGCGCGAAATGGCGGAGGAGATAAATGTTTGGCTATATTGCAGTAAATCAGATATTGCATCGGACGCGCGTCAATTTCGAAGAGCAATTTAGAAGTTTTCAGACAAAATCGTCAGGGTTTTTTGGGCTAAATCACGGCCGTAACCGGTATCCACTACTTCTCTGCTGAACAGCAAGTTGCCACCAGGAAGAAGAACGTAAACGTGGCCAAAAGCCTCCCACTGAGGTAAACAAGCACATCTCGACCGAAAAGGTTTTGGCGACGACGTAGTACATCAGATATCGTATCGGACGCGCGTGAACTTCGGAGAGATCAGTTTGAAACTTTTGACACGATTGTTATAGACATGGTGCTTGAGGACGGCTTTTCCGCCGGGTTCGTTTCGGCGCTCTTGGGCCGAATGGCAACGCACTTAAATACAGTTTTTACAAGAACTGTCGATTTTGGCTGTCCACCCGGTAGGAGGACCTTGAGGTGATGGATGTTTCGATGCATGAAAAAAAATCGAAAGAAGGCCGCTTTCAATCATTTTTCACACAGTGCAACGCGGCCTCCAAAAGAGTCCGCCTATTTGCAATTACTCGTGCCCAGACCAGTGCATAGCTGCACGTTCCCCCCCAGCGGCCACCACCGGAGCACTCCTGGAAGACGCTAGTTTTCGGATACGCATGGGGGTACGCCTTAGAGGCCCGACTGTTGAATTGCATATATGCCGATGCAGCTCATCGGTCGATAACTCGCGCCGCCACGAGGCATTGTGCCTACGCATGCCGCTCAGCCCTCAACAGCACTGTTTGCAGCGACAGAGCCCTAGAAACCGAACATCCTAAGATACGCAAATATGTAACTCCCGCACACCACTATTGCCCCGACTCTCTGGCGTTATTATTATTATTATTATTATTATTATTATTATTATTATTATTATTATTATTATTATTATTATTATTATTATTATTATTATTATTATTATTATTATTATTATTATTATCAAATAACCTATCTTACCCGTTTTAGTCTGTTGCAGTTCCTGTTGTGGCCATTCAAGAGTCGTTTCGAGCACGAGCTTCAATGAGTCGCACTCGTCCGGCATGTGGAGTCCCTTGAGCTCTTTGTACGATCACCGGTCGGCATTTGTGTTTGCCCTTATTGTGCTGATCAGCACACTACCATTCTCGTACCAACAGCAAGTTCGCATTGACATCTGCGGTAAGTTTACGGTGGCTCTTTATGTATGCTGCTTTCATGCACAGTCACATTGCGGTGTGCCCTTTTTATCGGTACCTTATAGGTTTCTGTGTTTCGCATTAACATCGAGTTGGCTCACCAACCAAGAGGTATATGTTTATATTTGTCTAATATGTGGTAATAGGTACTGTTTGTTTATGTACTTGTGAAGCGGCGGCGTGGTCTAGGGGACTAGGGCGCTAGTCATGGCTGTCATCTGCCGGGGTGTCGCCGGTTTGATCCCTGTTGTTGACTGAATTTTCTTTGAGCGATGCTCATTCAGAATAAATACGAAATAGCCAAACCTGCCATTGCGTAAGGAAGTTCTAGGACTTCGGGTCCTGGAACTGCTCTAAGCAAACTTTCCGACAAAAAATCGAAATAATTTTTTAATGCATCACAATTAAAATGTTTTAATTTTATTCAATTCACAACTCAGCTGTAATTCAGTATTGGCACAATCTCCAGTCTCTTGCCAACGCCCGCTCAACTTCCGACTGAAGTACGTGGAAAGCATTCTGTGTACATAGGCTCCTCCTGAACCCAAAGTGCTTCGGCGGTAGGATTTTCTTGACAATTGGAAGCACTCTTGCGATGATCGACTTTGCGAACAGTTCTTGTAACAGCATGATTGCTGACTCTCAGTGATGTGGTTTAAATCTATTCTCAATTGACATCGCTCAAAGGAAATTCGTTCAACAACAGGGGTCCGACCGGCGACATTTCGGTAGATGACAACCATGACTAGCGCACTAGCCTCCTAGATCACAAATTACATTACCAACCCATGATAAAAAATTTATTCAAATTATCTAGAAGGTGTAAAGATATGATTCATTTCAGCTTAGGTCTGTCGAATCTGATTTTGCCTTGTATTCGTTTCTCTAGTGATGTCGACAAGCCAACTAGTGGACTTCCTCGCCTGTGCGCTGGACGGCGCACCCGAAGGGGTAGGTTCCTCTTCACTGAAGAACGGCTCTACTGCGTGTGCAAACATTATAGATGTTTAGTATAAATATAGTGCCCACAAGTGTTTTGTGTTCGCGACTTTGCCCTCTGCTATAATTTAATTTTCTACTTAAAATGCTTTCGATGCACAGGATCTTAGGGCCAAAAGAGCGGCAGTGTATTTGTACATGATACGTTTATAGATGTTTGTGCCCAGTGAGCTATTTGTTTTCTGTATGCTCCTCCTTGACATTATGCACATATTTACTTACATTCAAGAAATATGGTCCTATTATCTAAACAAACTGCATCTAACGCAGGATAATAGAAAGAAAATCTTACTGATGCTAGAGTTTCCATGCGGAGGTAACTTTACCTTTCTCCTCCTGGGGCTCCTGCGCCGAGCACGGGCTCTACACCCCGACCCCCAGATAGTTGCTGATCGTAGGGCACTCTATGGCCAACATAGAGCAACCTACAAGAAACTGTTTGTGGAGAATAAGCGCCGGTATGATGAGGAGGAGGAGTTTCGTTTGCTTGAGAGAGCAGAGCGCGAACCCCATGTCTACATTGTTCGTCGGCTGAACAAAAGCATGCACAGCATGACAAAGGAGCAGTTGCGGCAGCACTTTACTGCCCTTCTACTCGATGCAAACGCCCCCGCGCCTAACCCAGTTATTGAGCAACCGCTCACTCTGGAGCAGCACCACATGAATTCACCGTTTACGGTGGAAGAAGTTGTGCAGATCTTGCGCGGGCTACCCAAGAAAAAGAGTAGTGGTCCTGATGGGTTCTATTACGAACATTGGGTTGAGTCGTCCGATGTTTTAGCAGGGGAGCTTTGTAAGCTGTTTAATCAGATACTCAACGGAGGACACATACCCCAGGTTTGGCACGAGACCAGGCTTACTCTGCTATTTAAGGGCAAAAACTGTGACAATGTAGACGATCCAAATCTCTACCGTGGTATCGCGTCGAAACGCACTCTCAAGAAAATCTTCGCTAGGTTGATTATCTCGAGGGTGCTTCCAACTGTGGAGAAGGCCTTACCTCCGGCGCAATTCGGATTCAGGAAGGGTCGAGGTACACAGGACGCAATCCACGTACTCCAGTCGGAAGTTGAACGGGTGTTGGCTGTGCCTGGGGGTCACTTGTACGCCTTCTTTATTGATTGTGTCAAGGCCTTCGACAAAGCTCCCCGTCACCTACTAGTCGAATAATTTCACATGCTGGGGTGGGTGGTTCTTTTTTACGAGTGCTCTCCAGCTTTTTTGCTGAAGACCGCCCCGAAGTAAACGTAAGGGGCGAGGACACCTTGCAGCTGAGTCAAAACGTAGGGACCCCTCAAGGGGACCCTCTCAGTTGCCTGGCATTCTTCTTGCTCATCGCAGACCTAGCCCGCCATGTGCGGGAGGAGTTTAGAAGCGCCGTCGTCGTCATGTATGCGGATGACATCGTAGTGGCCTACCGGGACCGCGGTGCCATTCGCCGGTCGCCATTGTCGGCGACGTAGAACGACGTAGTTACCTTCACCGTTAGGGTCTTCAAATAAATTCGCGGAAGACGAAAGCCACGAAGTTTCGCCGTGGGGGTCGATTGGCTGCCGCAGACATAAAACCGCTGGAGTTTGACAACTCCTTCCCGTATTCGACGACTGTCTCTGAGTGCGGCCGTGCGTATTTTTGAGCTTAAGATTGTGCCAATGTTGAGCTACAGCCTTGACAGGGTGTGGGACCATCTCTCAGCGGCAAATTTTGCGCTCAGTTGTAATAATAATTTTGCGCAGCTAGAGAGATGTTTCACAATATATATGAAGCGGGTTCCTTGCTTGCCGCGGACGGCAAAAAGCCGCTTCTTGTACCTGCTGGCGGTTTGCGGGCCGGCAGTGGAAACAATCAAAGTCAGGCTTAGGTCACCTATTACAGGACCACTTCAGCAATTTTTGTTGGAGTGGCAGGCAAAAGTGACCGAGGCCTCGGCAGAGGTCGCGCAGTTAGATGTGTACCTCGCCAGGGAGCTTTGGGATGGAATGGCGTGCACTAGCCGGCACGTGTACACAAGGTACATTGTGCACGGCTATCATCACTTGGTATGTTCGACCCAAGGATTTCACCAAGTTAGTGATCAATGTCGTTTTCGGTTCTGCTCGCAGGTATGCGCTAAATACCACGTAGCGAGCTGCCAGACCCATCGGCGGCCCTTTTTCGCCCGGTGGGACGGTCGCCAAAGTATTCAAATTATATATAATGAACTGTATTGTAATTATGTAACATCTTGAAATGCAATGTTATTGCGAAATAAACAAATATATATATATATATATATATATATATAACTTTATCTTTTTTTCTTTCCTAATATTTTTCCTAACTCTTTTTTAATATTTCTTTTTTAATATTCGTTTTCCTAATATTCGCTAATATCGATCTCTTCAGACGAAGCAAAAGTGGGAAAAGACGAAAGCCTTGTTCAACGGACGAGCTCCAGAGGTTGCGATTGGCAAGGCATGCCAGAACGCCCCCACGTCCGGAATCGCCATCGTACGTAGCTACACTGGCTATTTTACAATTCACTATCCTTCAATGAATACCAAGGGAAAAACAACCAAATAATTAAATCATCAGGCTGCGCTATAGCAAGCGAAGAACAACTTACCCACAACTACGTGAAAGACCCACTTGTCATAAAAGCGCCATCTTAAAAAAGTAAAAAGTACACATTCAAAAGGAAGTAATTCTTATTTGTATGCGGCGGGTCAGATGTGGACACTCCTTGGCCAATTAGAGAGGATTAACTGCGATTATTCTACTTTCTTATGTAAACGAGGCTTCGTCTTCGAAGAGCCCAAGTGCAGAAAGCTCAGCCTGGGTTTCTTTCTTCTGCTAAAACCGGCGACTGCACAGGCCTGGACATCAGTACGCGCAAAGCTTTAACCCGCGTAAACTGGAATATATGTAGTTCTTCCTTCTGCCGAAAAAAAATCAAGGCTGAGTTCCCTATACTAATGGTCTTTACAAATGAAGTTTTGTTTTATTGAAAAAAAAGGCTTATATTAACAAAATCTACAACCCTCAGGTTTAGACACCCAGTAATATATATATATATATATATATATATTCTCCGTATAATACATTAGGTATATGTTACACACATATATATATATATATATATATATATATATGTGTGTAAATATATATATATATATATTTTTTTTTTTTATTGCAGATCAACGGATTCATTAATCAACAGAGCAAAGCAGACAAGCCAAAGCTAAAGAAGCTTCTTCTTGCATGTCACGCTAAAATGTGAAATAAATTGAGATTCAAAATGATTTACGTGTCCTCTATTTGGTTATGCATAGTGCAAGGGTTGAACCTCTCCAAACCTTGGGCAATGTCTTAGTATCTAGTCGACCAGTTCTCCGTGCAACTGAAGTGGAAATAGTAATATTGTAGACTGGTTGCAGTGGTACGTTGAGCATAATCGCGTCGACCGTGCATTGGAAAACTAACGTCATTAAAGTTACTGCGCATACGGGTGTAAGGTACTCTGGTAAAGATCTAATTAAGCATTCTGTGAGAGCTTGTCTAACCATAGTTTACATAAAGTCAGAAAACTGGCTTAGTTGATTGCAGTTTTGGCTTAGTAAACTTCGAAGCTCAGGCCAATTGTTTTAACGATTTTGAAAATGTTTTGGCGGCTATTACAACTGGACTTGAAAGTAATTATTTTGACAAGTGTTTGTTTAAACGTTGAGCCGCACCGATGAAGAATGTTTTTGGCCTCGAATCATTGTACTTTCTGGGCATTGTGTTTTCCTGATAGTAATACATAGCTAACGGGTTGCACATATATGTATATATATACCTCCCTAAATTATATTTCGTTAAAGAGAAGAACCGCCTAATAGTGAAGGCAAAACAACAAGCAAAATTAAATACGACGACACGAGTGTGGCTACGTGTGGCTGCGTGGCTTGTTTTAATTTAGTCGCTAATTGGAGCCCTGCTGATTCGCGTGGGGCCCTGGGTTTGACCGAGTCGCCCCATAGTGATCCCTACGTATAGCCCTATAAGCGTTCCAGCCAATTTGTCTTAGCTTTATTGAGCAAATTGTGATTCAGGCCTTTGCAGGAGGGAGATTTATTCGAAGCCAAAATGTTCACCTTTAAAAATTTAAAGGTGCGTAAAAGTCTTTACGCATATATTATATTAAAAGACATTAGACTTTGACGACATCTGGAAAAGTTGCGGCTTTATATCCTTTAACGTCGACACCTGGGCAATGCTATATCTCAGGTTCGCCCGCATTTCAGAATACTGCAGTAATGAGAACACTATGCTACAGCAGTCGTCAGTCCTCTGTCTGAATGTGCTGCAGAGAACTGTTCTAATAGCAGAGCTGTATATTTAAATACCAATGATTTGCATATTTACAGTATAGATGTGGCATAAATAGGAAAGCAGGCCAGAAAGCTGTCTGCATTCGAGACAGACGAAGTGCAACGAAGCCGGGCAGGGTCATTGCTTATATAATTGTCCCTCAGAACACCTCATTATGCGTATAAGAAAGAGAAGGTAAAATGATTACTCAGCGTGTCTTGGAAAGCGAAACCGGAACGTCACAGTAACGCATTGAAATGAAAAAGAGATAACATAAAGACACAATCCGATGATAATAATGCATTTTTATTGTATACATGCCACCAAAACGATAAGCGTTTTGTTTGCTGGCAGGCTAATGTCACATATTTTTAGAATATAACGAAAGCCCCTTTATACACGAAATAAAGTGTAAGGAAAGACTGAAAAAACGGCGCATTAGCCTTATTGTGAATATTCCTGGCTACGCCGAGCGCACATAAGATTGATGTGTTCTGTTCTTGCAAAGCATCTAGGTACACGCATTATTTGGCTTCTGCGATTGTTTGGCCCCACCTCAAAAAGTTACTCTAGAAGTTACTTTGCAGGAGGGTATCGATAGCACAATTAACAGGCACGAAATGATGTAATATAGTTGTTGGATACACTCCAACACAGCGGAAGGGTGTAATATAGTTGTTGCGTACACTACAAAAGGTGAATTGCGTGAAGATGACATAGTATTACACATAAGCCATATTTGTGAGCAACTCACCAGCAGATGATCATGCTATCCTCTGCTGAAGTAAAAGGTCTAGAAGAACAATGCTTAGAATGGCTCGAAAAGGAGTTCCGAGCCATGTCTTACCGGTCATACGGGTTGAGGCAATTCAATCGTAAAAGACAGTAATAATAAAACCGAAAACTACACTAGCGAGGAGTTAGCTAAGGAGTTGTTCTGGTAAGAGGCTTTAAGGCAGCGGAAATAACATTAATGCGCAAAGCTTTTACCTGTCTGTCATCTGAAGAAAAATCCGTAAAGTTGGTTCGCAAAATTGGTAGCACTATGCTACTTTTTCCTCGATAGCTGCTCCAGCTTGATAGTGTTGGCGTTTTGCACTCCTGTAGACTGCTGCCTCGCCGTGCGAAAAATAGAACCTATTATCCCGTTCGCCTATCCGACCACCCCTAGCAAATTCTGGTGTGCCATTTGTGTATCAAGTCTCGTTATACGCGTTCCTCTTTATCTTGGGAAGGGTACTTTCTCTACAGTCGTTTGCGAGATAAAGTCGTTTTACGAAACAGACTTTGAGGCCGATATAGAAGGTCGCAAATGAGGTCCTCTCGCTTGTTTCGAGGAGCCAGACATTCTGGCGGAGATATGTGAGGTAGTACCTTATGGACAGTCTTCCGTAGGGGTTGTTGCTTTTTTTTGCTAGTGTAGATCTTTGTGATGCAAGATATATATATATATAGGCAAAGAATGTTATCTTCTGCCTACGTAGAAGAGGGTTCGGCAGAGTACAACTGAATGGCTTTTAACAACGTAAGGTGTATTGAAAAATAAAGAAAACTAACACCGGCCAACCGACGCTTAAGCGGCTACACTCCGCAACCTACGACCTCCGACGTCGTTCACGCGACGACTGCTCCGCCACTCGACCTTCTCGGAAGCCAACACCATTGCTACATGTTCGCTGAACATCCTTCTCTACCTTTAAGGCCGGTTTCCCTTCTCCCTTCTCTAATTCTTCTGTTCTTCTGTTCACTGTTGTCTCCTCGAAGCTTGAAGAGATACAACAAAGTAGCTATATCAAAGGGGAGGAGGGAAAAGAGAGCGTCAACAACGTCAAGGAAACCAACTGGTAATAATGAATATATGAATATCGATGTTTTGTAGCTGTTGTTTTGAATAGTTCTTGATTATATATATATATATATATATATATATATAGAAATGAGTGGAATTAGAATCTCTTTATATATATACTCATGTTGAAACGGCAGAGGTTCCGCACACCCATATACTACACACGGCACTATTCAAGGATCCTCTACGACTGGATGGCGATCATCACTGCAAGCGCACTTTGTGTTTCATTTCTAAATGTTGATAGTTGTAGAAATCGTGGTTCACAGCAGGTGAAACTAGTATTACCACAACGCGACCATAAATTGGAGACAAAATCGGTAATATGAGCGATATCGCAACGCATCGACACAGGGTTGCCGGGGACAGCCAACTATTAGAATGCTGCGTTCGATGATGTCTTTTTATTGATGTCTGCATTGTGGATTTTGGGAGAGCTGACCGCAGTCGCGATGTGGGACCCACATTACGTGATAATACATGAAGGTTTTTTGTAAAGCGCGACAGCGGCACCGGTGGATATATGATGATCGAAAAAGTAGTCAAATAGCTACGAATAGTGCGGGGTTACGCCCGTCGTTTAGAACGAGCGAGCGGTCGTTCAGAACGAAGCGATGGGCAGCAGGATGAAACGTCCTCCAGTTGAAGCGGCCGTCCAGGAAAAATAACGCTCAGCGAGATGGGTGGAAGCAGATAAGAGTAGTCCGCAGAAGCTAATCCTACTAGCCGAAGCGGCTGTAGCTACCACAGAATGTGCATTAAATTCAATTCAATTCAATTCAAATGCACCTTTATTTTGTCAAAGGTGGGACATTATTTACATTTTACAAACCGTTACCTAGATGCATACAATAGTCAGTTTACTGGTGTGCCGACATTTGCACTGTTAGCGTTTCAAGTTCTCAGTGCCCTCGCCATCCGCCACGAACACATGTTATTTACACGATCGGTCTTGGCAGTTTGTTTCGACGAGATGGTGTCACCGCTTCTAGATTGTTTAACCAAATGCTAAAATAGTTTGATGTATTTGATGAGTTTATAATACGATTGAACATGCGATAATCCGCTCTGTCTCTGAGTTGGTTACAAAGGTAGAAATGTAATAGCGATGGCGCATAGTAGTCGCCTCCTACTGCCAGTTTTTAAAGCCTCTGAACAAGTAGGTTCCATTCTGTCTAGACACTGTCGGCCCCCTGACGAATTTTGAGGAACTAGTCTCTATCGCGGCCGTACCGAGAGGAAGTCACATATAGAGGTCGTCGAACTCGTCACCGTTCGCAATGCAATCTTGACCACTAGTTAGTTAGGCAGCAGAATAGCAGAGCAGCATCAGCAAAGGGGGGTACTTCGGCAACTCTTCTGCTGCTACTGCTGCTGATGTGCTGGGGCAGCAATAGTCAAAGTTTCAGTAGTCGTATCCACTTTGACGACTACCACTGTATTTATTACTGTGCTACTACTGCTACCGACACGGGCACTTCCATTGCCAATGGCGGCTGTGGAGCGGGAATTTGGCCTGTCGGTCAGGAGGAAGGGGGTGCGCTTGGCTCTTGCTAGACAGGTTCCCTAGGACAACATGACAAACACATTGTTTGCGGAACAGAACAACAGGAGAAAACGAGTGCGAGAGAGAGATATATATAGGGTAGGGAGGAGAGAGAAAGAGGGGAAGAGATTGGATAAGGAAAGAGAAAGAGGGGAAGAGATTGGATAAGGAGAGAGAAAGTGGTGGGTTAGGGGTGTGTACAAGGGGGCATTGAGGGGTATTAGAGGTAACGATGGCAGCAACCGCGACGAGAACGAGGGGAGATGATGATGATGACGATCTATGAAAGCTGTCTCCCCTGTAGCGGGGGGGGGCTCTTTGCGGTGTCAGCGGCGGTCGCCGGTCTAATTAGCCGGCTGAAGGGTAATATCGGCAGCATCAAAAAGGGAAAGAATTATGATGAGGAATGGGGAGGGCAATGGTCGCGAAAGCACCTCGCCCCCCCCCCCCCCCCCCGACCACCAAGCCAAGATACGGAAGGCTTCCCAACAGTGGCCCAACAAGATGCGGAGGGATTGAACGAGGTTAGGTGGGGCAGGAGGTCTTCAGGTGGCTCAGCCCAAGGCCAGTCATACGCTTACTAGCACTGTGTGATACTACTGTGCATTTATCTTATTAAGCGTAGCGATTTACTTGGCGTCTTGGCAGACTGCACATGTTAGAAAAATGTGCTTGTTTTGTTAACTTTACAAAATGCACGTTAAAAACTACAAATGCATTTCAGATCACTCAAAGCATTAATGATCAGGTTTTCAAATTGTTGTGGATCATATTTGTTTATATATCCCTAATATCGGTTAGTCACTGCTGCGTGGCAGTGACTGACCGATATTAGGGAATGCTTTCAAAGACAGGTCAACCGTGTGCTGAATACTTACTTACCTGGTGCCGGGACCTCCGTGATCAAGAAGGCGGAGACCCCAGGAGGAGGCCTTGCCATTGCACTTCGGCAGGGCTGAGACCTGCCACTCTCCCAAACTAGGAAAGATGGGGCATGTATTTTTCAGTTTAGTGTATTCCAATTATGTAGTTAATACATTTAAGATATGCAGATGCACTTTTTTGGGGATGCTACTGAACTAAAGGGTGTATATAAATTACTTTTTACTTGCCTTAAAAATTCGATGAAACTTTATTAGTGACCTAATATGTAACACAACTAATCTTTCTACGCAGCAAAGCTGAGTCTAAGCCCATCGTGGAAGCGGAGGCCCGTGCAAAGAAAGAAGCCCCAGATTCCGCAAAGTCCCAAAGCCACGGGCGCGAAGGGCGTTCTGATATGCCTAAAGAGCCGGTCGGTTGTCCCAAAGCCGCAACGTGAGCGCTTGTTCTCTTTTTTTACCTATCTGCTACGTTTAAAACCTACCTACATAAACCATTTATGTACCAATGAACTAAAATCAATCTTTCTATTAAAAATACACTTATTTGCTATAAGAATTCGACGGAGTCTTTCAACTATATGTACAGGGTCTATCATAATCATATGTACTTATTCTAAGGCTTGGTAGTGCTTGATAAGAAACTCTTTTTCCTAATGGAAGGAAAGGGCGGGAACGTCTTGTTTAGGAGTGAAGACTTAATATATAAAAGTAGTTCTTCTGTCTTATTTACTTTACATAGTTGTGCAAAATCAACGTTTGCGCGAAAACCAGTCAACACATAAAGGAACCAATATTAATGTTGTGTTTGGCGGAAAATCGGCGCATGATCTGAATGAATCTGAAGTGACGCAAGCTAGCCAAAGGCGAATAGTCAGATTAAAGAAAGTTAAATTATGTCGATATGTTGTTACGTTTTACATTGATGCTTTCACGTACAGAACCGTACAATTTTGCTGTCACGCCTAGAAACGCCTATTCTCAACAATAGCAAATTACTGCGTGATATGTAACATACAAGCCAGTTAACTTTTTTGGGTTTTACTAAGAGAATACTAAGAAGTACAGGCAAATACGCAGCTGCAGGCCTACATACTTGGCAGCTTAATGCTATTCAAAACGTCGTGGATTTAACTCTAGGTCAGGTTACTCTTAAAATAGTTCTTATAGCTCTAAATTAAACAATGCAAACACTAAGTGGACTTTAGAAAAAACAAAAGAAAACAAGAACAGAGAGCGTAAAAGTCTTAATAGAATGCGGTGCGTAGCCTCTTCATTATAACATAACATAAAATAACCTTTATTAACACATAAAACGGTGTGTAACACAATTATAATAGGCATAAAGAAAAACGTAACTAATACTCAAATGATAGAATCGTGGCCGTATTTCTCTACATACTTTATTGCTTTCTACATACTTTGTTGCTGGCAAGCAGTGCACCTCAACACATGTCTCTGATGAAAACTTCGTGCATCACTGTCATACAGCAGAGTTCACCAAATAAGATGTTCCTAAACTGTAGAAAGACTGAAGTACAATTATAATAATGAAATACCCCCCGGGTTTCTTTAAGACATTTACACCTTTCGGATATTCTGTGCTAGTTTATAAAAAAATATAGAAACTTATACAATTCTTTATTTATTGGGATTCTATCATTATGTTAACGAATTATATTATTTTCTCCTATAAGGTGTCTTGTTGGAGCAGATTCTATGGTGAGTCTATGCCAGTTTTAGTCTTACCGTATCTTGTTTCTAAAGATGACGTAGAACCAGGCGTTTTCCGGTAATGATAACTAACGTATTTTCCATAAAACCTACCTTTCGTTTTTCCAAGTGCAGATAAAAAGATGCACGTCCATTTGTACAACTTGCTAATGCTCTCTCTTTGGAAGCGCTGCTTTAAAAGATACACAAAACTATGCCTAGGATGCATCATACATCATTTTCTTAGGCCGTTCAAAATCGCAGATGACTTAAGGAAAAGGTATATACATACTGCCAGAAGCTTAACAGAAGCTACTGTTGTAATGTTGAAATAATCGTAATTTTAATAAATAACAGGCTGCGTTAGCTTGAACGTGCTGCTGGACCTAAAAGGATGCTGGACCCATTCTTCGACATGACTCGCAACAACCTACAATTTCAACGCTCTACTAAGCTTAAGGGCGCTGGCTTTCTCGACGAGTGGTCATACAGACGTATACTAAAGAAGTAATTGTAATTTGCTTGGTGGAAAACCGCAACTTGTTTTGTTCTCGTCTGATTGCGTTGACTGCCACGTGGGCAGTTTGCCGTTGCGTAATAAATAGCGACGACCGCTATGTTATGTTGAATGTATGCATATAAATAAATCGATAGACCTTACATTAAATCGATTTAATAAAGATTATATATATATATATATATATATATATATATATATATATAAATGTGTGCATTTAAATACGAAAAAATAAGCATAAACTTATCAATATATGCATACGTAAATGCACACATGTAAGGAATGCTGATATCCTCCTATCTGTCTCTGGTCGGTGGATGGGTGGTTTGGGTGTGCTCTAATTCCGATAATGGCGTGTGCGCTCGTACCCTATATAGGGGCTGTGAATGAATGAATGCATGATCGAACGCGACGGACGAGAAGAGTCTGAATGAAGTAATACGACGATGATGATGGTGGTGATGGTGATGATCGTGTCGATGCTTAGGAGAAAAATCGACGAAGTATGGACGAACGATACCATGATGCCGGTTAGCCGGTCGACATCCAGGCCGGTTTCCTTCTTAGGTTGAACTCAGATTGACGACTACTACGACAACTACTGGAACTGCTACTACCATAAGTGCTACAACTGCTGCTACTAATGCTACAACCACTACTTCTACTATTACTACTGGTACTACGTCTACTTCTCCTACTTCACGTCGGGGGTGGTGGTGGTGGCGGTGGTGGTGCAAGAGGTGGGGCTGATGGAGAAAGAAGGCGCTGTAGAGAAGGTTAAGGAGACGACGGAGGGAAGCTGGCGGGCGGTGGGGGTTGTTGGAGAAGTGGGGGCGGTGGGGCTTGGTGGAGAAGTGGGAGCGTTGGGGCTTGCTGGAAAAGTGGGGGCGGTGGGAGTTGCTGGAGAAGTAGGGCCGATATAGGTGGTGGGGGTGGTGAAGAAGATGGGGGTAGTGAAGAAGGTGGGGCAGTGAAGAAGGTGGTGGATCTGTGGCCGAAGCTGATTACGGTGACGACGACGCCGACGCCGCCGCCAACGACGACGATGACGATGATGATGGTAGAGGCTAAGGCGAAATAGGCCATAGTCGGCGGTCTTTCGTCGTAGCTTTGCAGGAGCGACCGACCAACCAACCAACCAAGACCGTCTGACGGGCCGATAGACAGGCAAACCAACAACCGGCAGACAGCGGCCGATGATAGCCTAACAGAGCAACGACGGACGAACCAACCGTTTCGAACGTTGGAGCAGCAGCACCCCTCCGCCCCCCCCCCCCGTTAGAGGGCGCTAGGAGGAGCGCATGGGGTCCTCCAGTTCATGGCTGCTGCTGCTGGGGGTGCCGCCGCCACCACTACCACCACCACCACGGCCGCCTGTGCTACCTCGATACGATTCATCAACGAATAAGCGAGGGAAGGAACGCATCGAGCCTTCGTCGTCGTCGTCGTCGTCAAAGAGTGGCGTTATCTGCAACAAACTCGCCGCCTCGCTCGAACACCATCGGCCCCGGCGGCGGCAACGGCGATGCCGCTAGTCGATGAGAAGGAGTTGAGTCGATAGGAGTGAAGTCGCCGTTGACGACGGCTGTCAATGTCAATCACTAGCACCTCCGAGAAGGGCTTTAGCGAAGCCAGCCAATCTCTGAGTCAAAAGCCTTGCAGCGATCGACTCTAGCCGATAGGCTGACTGGTGCGCTGGCTGACTGGTTGATACCCATTGACCATGATAATGATGATGATGGCGATGATGATGCCTACAGTGATGATTCTGCTGGGGGGGGGGGGTGCAGATGGGGCGGGGGGTGCTGATGCCGGAGGTGGTGACGATGAACGCGGCGGCGACGAAGACAACAACAACAGCAACAACAGCGATCACGGTAAAGGCGGCGTGGCTATGGTGGTAAGGCTGTTGTAGATTTCGGCGATCGTGATAATGATGGTCTTGAGGATGATGATGATGATGATGATGACAGTCACTCTAATTCATCGAGGCAATCCGGATCACGGCAAGCCGATGATAGGCGAATCATGGCGCGCAGGAGAGCAACGCGAGATGGTGGTGGTGGTAGTAGAGAGGCCAACTCAGCCGAGTTGGCCTGGTGGTCTGTGTATTCTCCACCCTTCTCCTTTCATCTTCTCATTTGTCTTCTCTCTCTGTTTCGTGTCCCATACACTGTCTTCTTCTGTATTGTTTCTCCTTTATGCCTCTCTCGCCTATCTTTTCTCGGTATCTTCACGTATCTGTCTTGCCTCTTTGATTATCTCTCCGTTTCTTCACCCACAAGTTATCTTTCACTCTCCCTTTAACCCTTCTTCTCTCGCTTGTTCACTATCGGTGTTTCTTGCTCGAGTTGTTCATACTAGTGTAAAAAATGTTATTAGCGGAAGGACCATTCATTCGTTCATTCATTTGCTGATTCATTCTCTCTCTGTTCCTCGCCCTATTTGTAGTCTATACGTTGGTCTCGTCAGCCAACTTGAACGTGCCGCTTCCCTGGTGCGGGCGGCACACCGCACCGCTCAATCGACGAAACGAAATAGAAGCTGACCGTGCATGATAAACGTACGATTGCTCAGCCGCTCAGGTTCACTCATTCACTGATTCGCTAACGCATTTGTTCACCGAGAATTGCGCTAAGTACTGCATCTACTGAATGAACTAGACACTGGAACTAGATAGGGCTAAGTACATAGCACAAAGAACTAGATACGGAAGCTCTCCAACGACGACTACCAAAGCTGCTGCCTCGGTGGTCTTCTGTACGCCAACTTAGGCCTTGCAGGATATCACGGCTCTTGCCGCCTGTTCCGGTGAAGGCTCCATGCGAAAAACAGCGTTTCGGCTTTTGCCTCGTTGTCGCCGTCGTATTGCCGTGCGTAACACTAATTGCAAAACGTTTGCGCACAGTGCTGCGTTGTACAGTGATGCATATTATTATTTTTATTATTATTACTAAACAATGTTACAATTGCGAGGTGTGAACATGCTAACGCAATTCTTTTCAAGAACTATCTATCTCCATGGCGCCTAAGATAGAGGCCGCGTTTCCCCTGCAAACGACCAGACACAAAGCTTGCCTCAATAATTGGCCCTCTCTTCGATCGTTTATGACTTCCTGAATTTGCTTACTTTATTTCTTGAGGAATACTTGGGTTCCCTTGCTGATTAGTCATAGTATCTCCATAGGCAATAGGCACAAAGATATATCTTGTTTCCAGCCTAGATTATTTACCCGGTATTTTAGCTTCCGCGTGCTTTGCTACCCACCCCGGCTCAACTGAGCTGTGAACTAAGTAGGAAGTCGCGGTTGTGCATGAAGCCGTTGTATTTCAAGCCATGGGTTTCTCATGTGACCATAACGCAATGGTCACCCTATCAGGTCTTGTCTTGCCTTGCCTGCGGACACTAAACCTCTCGGTTCAAGTGTAGCTAGTATACCAGCTTTCCTAAGAGATCTTATGATCACGCTTTTAAGTTCAGCATGTCTGGACGATCTACCGGCGCTCTTACCCGTAGCTCAGTTGGCGTAGGCCACTGGAATCTACCATTTCTCCACATAATTTGCACAGAAAGGGAAGTGATTCAAACTGCAGTCACCAGCGTTATTGGAAAGCTGTTTCTCTCCTTGTTCCCCAGAGTCTCCGTAGAAGAGAAAAGATACAAGTCGACTAAAATTATCGACAGCACTCCCCTTGAAGTCTCAATACGAGAATCCATAGAAACATCTCTGCGAGAAGCACTTCGCGCGTCGTCGTATAGGCTTGGTGCAGAGTTAACCAAAAGCGATAAGCCTCGAGACGGATCGTGACTGCCTTAGACAATAATTACTGACGTCCTAGCATTAAAGAAACCTCAATCCAGTCAAAACAAAAAGTCGACAATTAGATGCTTTCAGTGGAACTGTGAAGGTATGAAATCGAGTTTACGATTACTTCCCTTAACGGACCAATTCGGCGTGTTAGTTATTACCGAGACCTGGGCCGCCAAGCCCACAGTCATCCCCGGTTGGCGTGTAGCGAAATGTCTAGGTACCCAGTCAGAAGGACCAGGTTGAACGAGTGAAGGAGTTGCTGACATATATAAAAGTAAACTTTCTGGAATTCATCCCTGCTACAGTGAAGATAATTGCGTAATCCTTACGGGAGACACAATAAACGTGATTGCAGCCTACTCTAGTCCATCGGAGGATACGGACATTCTGCTGGAGAAACTGATAGCGTGTCTGTTGTAGCGTGAGTCTTCTGTTGTTCTCAATGTTGGTAAGCGATCTCCCGGCGGAAATACATGGTTGGCATTCACAAGTGAAATTGCTTATGTATGCCGATGATTTAGCATTGTTCTCCCGAAGTCGCTTTCACTTGCAGCAGTCGCTTGTAAATCTACAGGGCTATGTAGACCGGAACAAATTGGAGATCAATGCGAGCAAGACAAAAGCGAGGAAATTCCGACGAGGAGAAAGACTGGCCAAAAGCGATGAGCTCCGACTGGATTCAGAAATAGTCGAAATCGTTCCATACTTTCCCTACCTGGGGGTCGTGTTTTCTTCACGTGGCACAAGCTTCTCCAGGCATGTTGACGAAAGAGTCCGAAAAGGCTTACAATCCTTTTACAGTGTCAAGGATCCATGCAGACTGTCGATGGAGGTTGCTGTTAACCTGTTTAACCTGAAGATTGTACCCACAGCATCTTAGGGTGTTCTGGCCGTATCTCGCGAGATCGAACCTAAGGGCGTTTGATCAACTCAAAAACAGTTTTCTAAAGAAAGCACTGAACGTCACCGCACTAGCCTGAATAGGTTAGTGTACTCACTGGCATCGTTGCCGTTATTCGTTAAGGACTTACAGAGAATGTACAACCTGCCGAAGACGACCGTTTTTAGAGAACACGTCTTAGATAGGGAAAATAAAAAGGCCGACGTCGACCCGCTGTTTTATGAAACGAGAGCAATGACGTCGGATTTGTGGAGAGCCTGCAGTTATGAGAATCGGCATCTGATCACCAGATTTGCCGTCCACGGCTTCCATCTGAAGATCTGTGCGCGCGAGAAGTTTCATGAGATCTCGGCGGAGTGTATATGTACTTTGTGGCTGCCCGTGTGATCTATATCACCTTCAGCGTTGTGAAAGAGCAATTCCGCTGTCTCAACTCTGGAAATGCGATGTCTATGATGTATATTCGTAAACCAATCATTGGTTAATAAAACTACTTTTCTTATTTGCACAGAAATGGCTAGCAGACAGGGGGGCTAATTCAATAACTCTTGATATTCCCAGACCACCTTCACATAATGGAAGACATGCGGCAGAGCGTAAATTTCCTATTTTTATATCAAGCACTGACACTTTACTTTTGAATATCCTGGTTATTGTGGCTTCATGTGATATTTTATGCGTTAAAGCCAGCATCAAAGATGGAGGAGCCACCAGCTTTGAATTGAAATTGTTTAACGCCTTGCCGTAAGCTGTGGCACAGGCTTCTCTCGCCCCCCCCCGGAAGGGAGCTTGCAAATTCTTTAATTACCATCTGCATGCGCTAAAGCTTGGACCAGTGTCTCTGCGTTGGCTGACAACGAATCGCTAGGAAAAGTATGAAAAGGAGAGGGCTTATGGGGTGGGATCAGTCGGTTCAGGCCCTGCGAGATCTTAAGACGCGACCGCAGTGTGTGACAAAGCATGGTCTCTCCACTTTTGTGTAATACGTGTGCAGGGCCCAGGGTGGCTGTAGGTCGTGCGACATCAGCATAGGACTTTTGTCCATCTGTCGAGTTTATCATTACTCTGCTCTACGACTTGAATCATTGTAGGAAATCAACTCGGACAGAAAGACGAATAAATATTTTCTCGTAGAACTTCACTGTTTGTGTCTCTTCTTATTACATGAATTCATCTAGTTTTTGGTAATCGGTAGCTTTATGCTTGTATTTTTGGCATCTTAAACATTGTAGAGGAGATCCCGCACACAGGGTTACTTTAAACATCTTGTCGACGATGGTAACCTCTGAGACCGATATTGTATCAAACCTCAGCCGTAACCTCGCTAAGTTTTTTCAGCCTTTTGTTGTCTTGCCTCCACTATCTTATGCGACCACAGCAAAAGATTTCCTTTTTTACTTGGCTTACACCCTGATCTTTCAGATATTCAAGTAAATCTGCTTCTATAAACTGGGAATAAACACCAGAAAGTATTATTGGCTGTGCTAATTACATTGTTTTATATTTTAGGATCTACGATTACTCAAGCACATTTTTGTACTTTTCAACTGCATGCACTGCTACCTGGGAGCCCAGATGAAGAAGTACAAGAAACTGGCCGAACCCTTATATGGGATGCCACCGTAACCGACTCACTTTTTCGCTCTATGGCCGGTTTCGGTTTACTTAGAGCTGGCCACGCCGCGACCCTAGCAGAAAAGAACAAGATGAACAAATACTCCGAACAGACAAGAGCCCATAACTTCAGTCCAGTGGCCTTTGAGACATTGGGACCATCGGGCCCCCTGACAGAGAAACTATTTACTAAATTGGGCGAACGTTTGAAGATAGCTACTGGGGACAAGAGAGCTGCACAATTCTTTTGTCAAAGACTTTCAATTGACGTCCGGCGGTGCAACGCGATTTCAATTTAAGGATATTTTGCCGAATTGTGCAGACCAGGGCTGTTTTAGGCTAAAATTAAACACGTTCATTTACACAAGATTGTAATATGAATTGATATATAAATATGTGTGCATAGCGGATGGACAAGTGCGCACGCGAGCTGAGAAAATTCTAGATTGTCTCATTATTAAAAAGAGGTCTGTTTGTGAAAGCTTGACAGGACTTGTTTGTGTTAGGTTAAAGGAGTGAAACAATGAACAAAATAATCAAGAAAATGCGAACTGGATTTATATTGAACATGCATGGGGAAATAGCATCTTCGTGCTATTATCGACACTCTATCAAAAACGGTCAATATAGGACTGCTCTGAGTTATTCTGGGCCATTTCGATATAAACTTAGTATAAGCTAACCTGATAAGACTATTCTGAGACAACAAAATACTAAATGTCCAACAAGATAGACAGTACTTTAACGACGAGGCTCGTCTTAAAGGTGCTTAATATAACTATCATATTTGCTATATAGCACACTGCGGGCATATCTGCTAAACTCTAATAGGAGATGATCCGTGTAGCGTCATAATATGAGATAACAAACTTAAAAATGATAGGCCTGCTATCTGCCGAGGAACCAAGCTGTCGTTGAACGCACCTACGAGGACGTCAAAAACTTCTAGAATTCATAACACAGTTCCGTAGCAAACTGGAATTAACCTTTATCCAGAGTAAGAATTTAGTAACTACTTTCTCGGAACACAGCGTATGTCAGAAGGCCTTCAACGCAATCTCTAGGAGCCTCTGGAGACCCACGCAGTGAGTTTGGGGTATTTTGCCTTGTCAGCCTTCTCAGCTACTTCCTAAGCTATAGGCGTACACCTGAATTGTTCTAAATAATAGTCTGACTGACTATCAGAGCAAGAAAAGTAGGGGGAAGACAAAGCAGTAAGCGCTCAAGGGCAGCTACAGAAGTACGATTGTATTTTGTCAAAAAATAACAAACCCATAGTGAGATAAGATTCGTATTCAGGATGGGAGATATGATCAGATCTCATTAAAAACAGCAGTTACGATACTATTTAGGTGAGAAAGAGGGTACCAGCGATATGGACAACCAAATCCGATTTACATGCGGAGATTCCTCGTCCCGCTTAGCGCCATCGTGCTGACAAGAGAGGGAATTCCCGAGAGCGTGGAAGTCAGAGTAACCTCATCCTATACTTCGCGTACACTAGCGTGAAACAATACATACAAATATACACTGTCGTGCACATGATCTATATTCAAAGTGCTGCTACCCATATGTGTTGGTTACGGTTGTTGGCCATGACCGGCGTTGCGGTGGCTCGTCACGCTTCTGGCGTTGACGAAGGCGACCGCTGCCTTATTTTATATGATCCTTTCCTATCAACTTTCCCCCGACCTCCGCCTTGCGTTTAATGCGGCCTCTACGCGCCCTGTCGCCCCGCTGTAGTGGCCAATCTCTGGTCGTTTGAGCTTCTTCTGGTTCTCTGTATTTGCCTATATCCCTGCCCCTCCGCCCCTCTGCCATCGCTACCATCACAACCATCCACAACAGAGACGTTATTTATTTCGTATTCATGACTCGACGGCGCCTCCGCATGACTCGACGGAGGTGCCGCCGTCGCTCCGCTTTAAACGACCAAGTCCTAAGTTTCAGCGAATACCACGGCCTTCTATTTGCATTCAATACACGCTCCACGCGTCTATTTCCATTGATTTTCTAAGTGGGTGGTCGCTGCAGTCTGCTAACTAGCTTTCTTAGCTAACTGTTTGCGTTAAAATCGTGACGAGTGCGACAATAACAGAAACACCAACAGGAAAACCAATACCACACCACCACCACCAACAAGAACAGCAACAATAACAATATTACGAACAGCGTCAAAGCCTAGTAGTACATGCAACTAGTAACAAAATCACGGTCTGGCCGAATTTCATGGACAGTGGGTACGAAGCGGAACTACCCAGCTAGCGAAGGACGCAGCAACAGCTAATCTTGACAACAAGGTGGTTTCGTCTTTCACACAGACACTAGACACGCAAGGATTCAAGGACGTAAATACATACAAGCAGTACTCTATACGAGGCTTCGCAGGCCACCAGAGACATGATGCTTTTATTCTAGTACGGGGTCTCTGGCGGGTCCGGCGGCAGTGGCCACCCGCTACAGCTCCGTCGCCCTAACTCTTTCTTCTGCTCGCCGTACCACATCGCACCGCAACGGACGCCGCGTAGAGACGCCGCGGTCAAGTTTGAAGCTTGTTGCGATTGGATTGTTGGGCCTGCCTCCTGCCTGTCTGCCTGTCTGGGGTCTATTTATATTTATCAGACAAATACGACGCTGGCCAACCTATCTACGTCGGACCGTGCGTCGGAACCCAGCGACTACTTACCCACGCCGCCGCCGCCGCCGCCATCACCACCACCATCACCACCACCATCACCACCACCATCACCATCATCATCACCACCACCACCACCATCATCATCACCACCAGTACCATCATTACCACCACCACTACCACTATCATCATCATCATCATCAGTGCCGCCGCCATTACGACACGAGCCCACTGTCAACTGAAGCCGCTCGGCAGTCCGGGCACGTTGTGCATAGTCTAGGACGAACCGTCTGCCACAAGAGTCGACGGGAGCCGACAGCTGCATCAGTCGCCGACGCAGCTGCAGCCGCCCTCCTGCCGTCGCGTGCCTGTTTTCCCGTCCTTCGTCTTCTCCCGATCTATCTCGTTTTGTCCCCTTTTGGTTTGCAAACCGTGACGTCTGTCCGGCTGGCGTCTTGGACTTGTGTTTGTGAGCAGAACCTAATCTTGAAGGAATCACAGATCCGACAGGCCGACAGGCAAAATGATGCGCTGCGGTTGAATAGTTTGTTGTTGACGTCAACGTCAGCACAAGCCACTGGCAAACGGAACCGGCGGCAGCAGATGCAGCAGCGGCAGCAACAACAATAGTAAAAAGCTGCATGCTGTGTTTGTGTTTATAGTAACTTAATAATTTATTCGTAGAGAGAGTGACGTATAAATAAATAGCTGACATGGTGGGGTGCGTGCATGAATACAGAATCTACTACTATCTACTACTATCTAAACAGGTTAGTATTCATTGTAATGAGACTGTTAGCACAATTCTACGTTATTTTTACTGTCTTCAGCGTTTGCGCTCTTGCACTCTTTCTGTCATCTTCGCCTTAATATATATATATATATATATATATATGTACACGCCTTAAGTATCCTCATTTATTGACAGAGAACCATCATGGCCTCACATTGGACAGATCGTCGGTTTAAATCTAGACCTGAGAACTAGGAGAACTGCCTTTAAATCCCGTACATGGCACACATTTCAAAGGAAATACCTTCGACCTTAACTTTGAAGAAAACGTGAGCGCAGATATCCCAATAAATTACTCAGTTGTTGCAGTATAAGAGCGTAGTTGCCACAGCCGCAGCCTAAGAAGGTTAAGGTTCACAAACCTTCTCGTTTTGGATCGATGTATGTCGCACCCCCCTCCATTCGTCTAATAAATTTAATTTTAAAAATGTTAATTTTTTTCAAGTTTTAGAAAGACTATGCCCACTGCTTAGAACCAAAATGCAAACCTTTACAACGGCGTTCAGAACCAATAGTTGTGTAACCTCAAGCAACCTTAAAGGCTGCCGAAGAACAGTAAGTTATTTTTACCATACATCGCTAGAATAAATACGCTGTGCACATGACGAATTATGCATGCATAATCATGTGGCTGCCAATGGTGTAACCGCATGTCTTCTTTCTAAGTCAAAATGTATTACACTAAACGCTAGAGCCTTTGGAACGATTTGCGGAGGTTCGGCTTAAATTCTGCAAATCCAACTTAAAGGTTTGAAAGCAATCGGCCTTAAAAGAGGCGGTACATGAACGACCGAGCGGAATATATATATATATATATATATATATATACCGCTCGGTCTATGTATAGTAGGGTAGTAGGTATTTATATATATATATATATATTAGGATCAAGGACGAAGAGGTCTTCAAGAGAGAACTTAAGAAGGCAATCCTCAAGGCTCCCCCCCCCACACCCCAGAAGAAATGCACGACACTCTCATCAGGGCCTGCACCAGGGCTACTAAGGCCCCTCACCCAAAAAGGGCTATCTGCCAACCGAAATATTGGTGGAACAGCGCCATAGCGCAGAAACGGGCAAATTGTAACAAAGCCAAAAGGAAGCTCAAAACACGTCATAGGACCCGGGAGGCCGAGATCCTCGCCTTAGACAATAATAGAAGAGGTAGAGCGCTTTAAAAAAAAAGAAATAGCAGAAAGCAAAAAGCTATGGTGGCGTCAAAAGATAAATGACATAAATGACGAACCATGGGGAAAGCCCTACAAAATGATCAGGGGGATAGGCGCGCAGGCCCCACAAGTTTTATTGTCAGACACAGCGGTCGTACAAATTTTAAACAAACTCTTTCCGCAAGACGCACATTTTAACAGGGAGACTTTCGTAAGAAGAGGGACAACCCCAGGAGAGTTCCCGCCTATCACGCGTGCAGAGGTAATAATGGCAGCTGAGAGGCTAAAGCCAGGGAAGTCTCCAGGGCCCGACGGCATTCCGTCTTTGGCGGTGAAAATGCTTTTTAACGATTACCCGGACTTGGTAGCGAGAGTACTCACTAAGGCGATGGCAAGTGGCAAAATGCCTAAGGACTGGAAGAGGGCGGAGGTGGTTTTGCTTCCCAAAAGTAACGGAGCGTACAGACCCTCCGTTGTCTCTTGAACACCCTAGCAAAAGGATATGAGGCAATTATAGAACACAGACTTAGGGCGTTTGCGAAACAGAACGATCTTCTATCGGCCAACCAATACGGATTTCGCAAGAACAGATCAGTTCTCACAGCAATACAAACGGAAACTTCTTGTGGCTGTCCTTCTGGATGTCAAAAACGCGTTCAACAGTCTGCCGTGGAAAGAGATTTTAGAAACCCTGGTGAGAAAAGCGGTCCCTTGGTTTCTTGTGAGGGCCGTCTCGGGATACTTGGACGACAAAAGAGTTTTTAACGGCACGGTGGAGATAGACAAGACAGCAGGAGTTCCGCAAGGATCAATCCTGGGCCCCCTGCTCTGGAACATAACATATGACGACGTCTTGAGACAGAAAGATCTTCCACAGGGAGTAGAGATGATTGTGTACGCGAATGACTTGGCCGTTATTATTCAAGCAAAAACAGAGGAAGAGCTAGATTTAAAGACAAACATATCTCTCCGGTCGACAAAGAGACGGACGCATAGAGCTGGGCTACAGCTGGCCCCGGAAAAGAGTGAAGCCATTCTCTTGACAGAAAGAAAAAGAGTGGGCAGCATAAAACTGATGGTGGCGGGCCAGGAGATCAAGCAAGTAACAGAAGCCAGATACCTTGGTGTCCTACTAGAAAAGGGTCTCAGGAGCACAAGTTATAATGCACGGCCAAGGCGGCTAAAGTGGCTAACGCTATAGGCAAGATCCTTCCAAATGCATACGGGCCGTGGGAGTGCCGGCGACGACTATTAATGTCAGTTACCGAATCAATTGCACTTTTCGCGGCGCCAGTCTGGTTGCAGAACACCCTAAAAACGACAACGGCAAGGAAGGCCCTGAGAAATACGCAGAGAATAGGGGCGCTTAAGATCCTGCAGGCCTACAGTGCGCTGCAGGACGTCCGAGCGGAGCGGATGGATCAACAACTAGCCCGAGAGCTCGGCGCACACGGAATGAGAGGCTTCGTCAGGTATATCTGCGCGTCGGAGGAGCATTGGCACAAGGGAGCCCAGCTTGCGGAAGAGCTGCTGAAACGCAAGGACCACCTGGAGCGGGCAAGGATCGCCCGGCTGGCCGCCACGGCGGCCCAGCAAACCTGAGGACTAACCGCGGGATAAGACAAGGTTGGCGATAAGCGCCGACTGCTGGTCCCTGCAAGGGTGCTATTCGAAGTAATATTCAACTTTAGTACGGAATGGCATCCCCAAGATACTTACCGGTTGGGGGTTTAGTCAGTAAGAATCTGACACTACGGCGGCGAATACCCAACGTATCGCCCGGTGTCTTATGCAAGATTTACCTTCAACCTCAGGTAAAAAAAAGGGCCTACCGTACGGTTAGCACAAACGCAGCCCTGGTACTGGCTGGTTCCCCACCTTGGGACTTGACAGTAAACGAAAGGAGAAGGATTTGGGAAGCAAGGGGTGAGTCCAGCAAAGAAGTTGAGAGGGAAAAAGCGATAAGAGCGTGGCAAGAAGAATGGAACGCCATACCCATAGGCTTACCGGGCCATTCACTTCGCTTGCTTATCCCGGACATCAAAAAGTGGATAGACCGCCCGACTTCGATGTAATGCCAAAGTAATACCGAGCCTGGGGGGTGGGGAGGAATCCGGGTTTAGTGGGTTTGCGAGTCTCACACTAGTCACGCAGGCTGCTAGTGGCGCATGCGCATCATGCATTCCCAAAACCTCCCAGAAAAAAAACAAAAAAAAAAGACCGCTCGGCAGGGGAACTTAACTTTTTCCTTACGCAGTGTCTCACTGGCCATGGTGACTTTCAAAGTTATCTCTTTACGGCGTCGACGATGACCCCGAGCACACTCTCCTGAAATGCAATGGACTAGAGCAGACAAGGACAACTGCTATAGCGCTGCTAAGATTGAAATGATCCAGAGAAGAAGAAAAACGAGGAGCCAGAACACCGGACCCGCCGAGAAGTAACCTGAAAATGTTTGTGGAGTACATATGCAGCACAGCATCAGCATGGAAGCTGGGCGAGGAAATGGCAACTGCAGTGATGAAAAAGAAAACCGAGCTCGGCAATAGCGCTTACGACATCAACAGATGGCGTGGCTTGTATTCAGACGGGTTTGCAGGTGTTGGGACAAGGACGTCGGACCGGTGGGGGAATTCGTGAGTGACCTCGGCCAAATGATCCGATAGGCGCTCGCCACTTCTTCTAATGGCCCATAGTACTGTTCTATGGATATCTGGGCTATTAAAGAGTGAAGCTTAAGGGGGGACTAGTGTTTAGTGTGTAGGGGTCTTGGCGGACCAGCATCCAACCGCTCAGGTCGAGTCCCACACTGCTCGAGAGGGGAGAATACTCCGTATTCGTAGCGTGCATTCACTTTCCTCCTCCAACAAAATATATATATATATATATAGGAGGTAACAAAATAACTCACAACGAACTATATATATACATATAAACATGTATTTGTGTGTGTGTGTGTGATAACATATCTGCATGTTATTATGCTGTGGTCACAACTCATAGTACAACTTGCAGCCTCGGAATTGGACAGTGTAAATCTGCAAAAATTGACACATAATTTTCGACGCCAAAGCTATGAGAGATAGCGCCTGAACTAAACTGGACGTACCGACATAGTGTAATCCGCTTTGCGACACGCAAAGTGCAAGTCTTGCCTTGTACAAGATGCGGGGTATTTCGCACCAGACACCACGCCTTACGTTGCGTCCATGCAGCGTTACTAGGAAGCTAGGTGCATCAACCTATGCAACATAATCAGCGCGTGACCGCAAAAGACATCAATTACTGTGATATGTATTGAAATACCACACTCTGTCATAAACGCATAGATATATTTATTATTCACATGGCATGTATACCTAAATGCACATGTCATCATGTTATATAAGGGATGCTTAGAGCGGCCGCATAAGCAGACATGTTGAAGTATCTAGGGTCTTCTTCAACAGTCTTTGTGGGAGCACATTCGCTGACTCTCAGCGGTATGGTCATATTGAGATACCGCACTATGTCATATACATATTTATTTTTATTTACCAGTATTTAGTTTATGCACATTCGTATCACAGCTTTCCTACGTGCCTTTTGTTAGCGATATCGCTCGTATACAATTTTGGAAGTAATACACGAGTCTTCACATAATTTGCATTGGTATTCGGTCGATATTTCACGGAACACAATTTGGATTCATAACTTTATATGATATCCATGCACTGCAAACCCGGCAACACAGCACCTATATTTACAACTTCCGGTAGTTAGTGGTCATTGCTCTAGTCTTATGAAAACGCCAATTAAAGTTAAGCAAGATGATTGTCAAAATCCATCGTTCTCGGTAAAGCATACGTTGTCCACAATGATAGGTGTCGAGTCCAGCAGACAGACCGTCCGATGTCGGCTAGTGCGGTGAGCTAAGTACTCGTTTTAAAAAAGTGGCTTTAATTTTGTCAAGTAGTGTCGGTTTGCCTTTGATAAGTGGGGACATCTGACCTGTATCTGTTAAGCAGCGATTGGTGCAACCTTTAAATAAAAAAAAAGTTTAGAGTGAGGTCCAGCGACAATTGATAAGGCTCTGGGATGATATGAAATGTCAAAAAGCCCTTGCAAGGTCTTTCCTCACAATGCTTGGTAAAATTCAACCCTTGCATTGAAAAGACCACTCCGAGATATGAGAAATACTGAACAAATTCTATTGGAGCTGAACTTAAGCGAAATTCGTCTTTTTCGGTGAGCTTATCTCCGCGGCAAAATGTAATCGCTTCAGTTTTGATACATCTATCACTAGAGAATTAAACTCAACAAACGTTTGCAGTGATACAAGCGATTGCTACAAGTGAAGTCGACTCCGGGAGTGGAGGACAAAGTTATCAGCACATGTAAATGTACTCACTGGTGAGTGGCACCGCTGGATTGTCTTCGGCATATCGTGTACCAGTATTGAGAACAATAGCGGGCTGAGGTCTTGTGTGACCCCTGTAGTCTGATTAACTGCCGTCGTCGATGAGTACAGGCCCTTCCTGTAGTAGATTCATTGGTTTAATCACCCGAAGGCGAAGTGAAATGCAAACGTATTGTTATTTGTGGTTGTTCCATGATTAAGCGATAAGCTACTTATGCTTTCAGGCATTTGTAGACTACAAGCGTGATGTTTGAGACCCGAAAGATGGTGACCTATGCCTAGTCAAGATGAAGCCAGAGGAAACTCTGGTGTATGTCTGAAGTTGTTGTATTATCACCGTTGGAACAGCAGGTAAGGCTGTTGAGAATTTTGTTCATGACGCTGTGTCGGGCTCTGTTTCTGAAAGATACGAAAAGAGCAAAGACAAAATTCCGTCTACCTCAGAGGGCCATTTGAATGCTATGCATATATATATATATATATATATATATATATATATATATATATATATATATATATATATATATATATATATAGACAAGTTGTTATCGTCGATCTCCTACGCGTAAACCCGTGCTACTGCTATGGCAAGCACTTGGTGCTCTCTAAAAAATATTTAGCCAACGCGCTATCAATGCGGATAAAACTTTGTAAATGTCGCTTTTCTTTGCCATGTCACGATACGATGAACGTGTCAAGGGATCCCCTTTTCCGTTCAGTATCACACTTAAAAGGCTGACTTTCCTTTGTTCAGGCAAGTAGGACGCCTTCATAATTTTTTTAAAGGAGGCAGCGAGGCAAGAACTCTCACAACCACCTGTCGCAGATGTTGGCTTTTGACGAGGTTCGGACCCGCAGCCTTTCCTGGCAGCGCTGTCGCTACCTCCGAGATACCAATAGAGCGAGCCAGTTCCCAGCGGGCTTTCGGTTGCCCATTGCTGGGAGGCTACTGGGACTCTCTGAGATTGTTGTTTTGTGCTTTTATCTTTGGCTCCAGTTTGTCTTTCTGCACCGTCTTTTTATAAATCTAGGAAGGTCATTTTCGGACGACGTTTTGCTGATATATACATATATTGGAAACATGCACAAATGCATTTTATTCTGATCGCTTTGACGAAACGCTGTTTGTAGTAACTACATTTTTAGCGTCTACATATATTACGTACACTCGTACGTATAGCTTGTTAAACGCAATTTATGAACGCCGTCGTATTTGGTTGCCTATATTAAATTGAATTACGCGCGCAGTTAGGATTAAAAGGTAACAAAGTAGATCAAGATGCAATGATGCCGTTAAACACACATTGCATTATAGCAGCATGCATAGTGGCAGTGGATCTATAGTGGTTTAGTGGCAAAGCCATTGTCTTGCCCTCGGGAGGGTGTGGGCTGAAGTCCTAAACCAGCCACCCCTAATTTGGGTTTTATGGTTTACAATGTAGATCATGTGAATGGCAAAGTGGACTTTGATCGGCCATGATCAGATAAAAAAGAAAATAGCGGAGTGCACAGATGTGTCGATAAAAGAGATGTGATCCATTTATTATTATTATTATTATTATTATTATTATTATTATTATTATTATTATTATTATTATTATTATTATTATTATTATTTTAACTGCGGGAAGCATGTTATCCATAATGCCGGGTTGAATGATAGGATTTTTGAAAACGCAGAGCACAAGTTACTAACAGGCAAACATTATACTAGCTTACCTTAAGTTGATACTAACGGTCTGAGGACGCGGCACTGGCCTCACTGAGGGTCAGCCATAATTTTTTTTGGTTATAGTGTATCAGCTAAACTGTTAAGCGTATATTTCTACCGTTAAAGTAACGCCACAAGTGTCCCCGCTGGCTATATTTGAATCTGTTTAATATGGCGTGTGGTAATTTGGGGTTATGTTCGTTCTTGAGACGAGCAGCCTTTTAACAGCATCTAAAGATTTTTCAACATTTTTTAATACCTTTCAGTTGTCGATCTGAAAGACTTCGTTCCGGACATATCGTGGTAACCTGAAGGAAGTTAGGTCTATGGACACTTCTTAAGCAAAGCATGTATATTTCTTGCACTATTGCTCCTTCAGTGCTCGTCGAGTCCTTCAACATTGTCAACAAGAGAGTGAGCTGTCAAGGATTGTGCTTTATAATCCTGGACGTCTACGATTTCAAAGATGTAAAGATATCCGGGTTTCACACTGAAGGAAACGAATCTCTTCTCACTAAACTGTTTTGCCTAAAGAAGGTGTTTTACCTAAAACGGTTGATGTTGTACCGCCGAAATTGAAAATACTTCTGGATCATACAAACCCCACCTAATGTATCTTCCAGGAAGTGCATTTCAAGGTTATTTTCCTACGATGCAATGTGTTCCGGAGTTGCTGCTCTTTAATGCAATAATGTGCCGAAGCTTGCGTTGTCGAGACGACCTCTGAGAGTTGCAAGAAGTTCCGGGTGCCGCTGCCCTTCCTTTGCCTCGACCGCCCTTGCCGTCTCGGTTTGCCCTTCATAAGGCCTTGTTGGAAAAAAATACCAGGAGGAGCGGTGTTAACACTAAAAGCCTATATAGAGGTAGGACTTCAGATGGACCTGACCTCTATTTACTATAATACCGAGTCTGAAAAACTAAGAAAAGTTAAGAAAGAGGTTTACACAGAGCAGCAGCAAAAATACCAAGAGGAGACCAGAAATTGGATTTGAAGCACAACTTAGCCCTACGCGGAAACTAAAATAACGAGTAGGAGGTAAACAAAGCGTAATTTCTATGCTAACCTGCTTTGGCCATTACAGGTTTTGACCGTCCTAAAGGAGAAGAGATGGATATCTGGATGACTCAGTCGACAAGAAGGGGGCGTGACGATACAGATAAAAAGACAGAGGAAAAGACAGAAAAGTCTGACAAGTTATCCGACAGAAGAAAAAAAGTTTTTAGTTAAAGGAGAACCACCAAATGAAAACAGGTGCTTTAAATATTAAAAACTTAGAGGAAACAATCATGTCTAAAGAAATCGCTAAAATAATTGAGAAAAAGCGGAAGAAAACAAGATGTGGCTTGCTCTTGCCGCGCATGGCAGAACAACTTCAGCAAGAATACCAACTTGCGCTACTTAGTCTATGCTGGGCAAAAAATAATTTGGGCCGAGGTGTGCTACTGGGGCGGTAGGTATGGGGCACGATATTGCAAGGAGATCAAGGCGCTAAAGCCATCAGTATAAAGACAATGAAAAACAATTCTACCTTCCATTTCGGCGGAGCAAAGCGTTTAGCCCGTGCGCATAGTCACACTAAATAGACTGCACCATAGTAATTACTGCTCGCGACCATGTCCTTTAGGCCAGGGAGCCCGGAATCCCCATCTTACAAAATAGTGCCGCTGGATCGAGAGCCAAAAAATAATGATTGGTGATTGGGGTAACGATTGTAGTGATGACAAAAAACATAGGTAGAGAGGTAGGCCTCGAAGTGCTTTAACTGCTTATTAGATGAAATAGCAGCTATAAAGGACTAGAGCACAGTCGGCCAGCTCGATCTGCGTGATGCCTCTCACGGTGATGGCTATATATGGCCCCTGCCTAGTCCACCAGACAGATGTATCACTGTGGGTGCAATTTTTCCTGATTTAAAGGCATTTCAGTTTTGAATGCTGTTGATTATATTAGCCTTGTCTTTTCGGCCTTGTCGTTTTCGTACTTTCTAGTTGCTTTATATCGTATGGCTGATATTGTACTGTCCATCTTTGATCCATACACGCATGGATGCTGGTGCTGATGCTACAACGGCAATTGTTTGATGGATCCACGTAGATGTCTTGATTGGTGTTGTCTTTACTGGTTGTTAAAAAAAAGAGTTCATGCATTGGTTTTGTTATTAACGCCTTCTGCTTTTCTCCTATGCTTTTTGTCGGTTTCGTCATTTCCTTCACGGTATTCAAGCGATAGTTGCCCTCGTTTTGAGCTTCTTCCTATAATTTCGCCATCGCTTGTAATGGGTCCCTAGTGGCTCTCAATGGTCTTTTGTCCCCCAAATCTATCGCGTAACTGCCCGTCGCAGAGCTGAAGGTTCTACGTTGGATGCTTTACCATTGGCCGACCATATCGCGTTCCACTTAACTACTTGACCACATACTCCAAAGTGGTAAGTATTACCACTGCGACCTTGGCATCTTCGACTGGGTAACGTAAGTACAAATCGCACAGCTAATCCTGCACTTTTGAACAAAAAGCACGCAACAAAAGGTCAGGGATAACAGTACGATTGCGTTACAATGCGACTAATAACAAACAATGACTATTGAAAAATGGGAGTGAGATCCTTTTCCAGTAATTTTGATAATGCCTGCTTTAAGGTTAAGAGTGTTCTCGTTCTATATCTCCCTGGAAAACAGCTAGAGGACATTCCTATATATATATATATATATATATATATATATATATACGTAAACGAACTAGTAATGTAGTTATTCTTGCGATGCGTCGATAACTACGCACAGCGCAAGGACTCGCCGTGGACAGTCGCTTGAGTCGATGATCGAGTTTTCAAACGGGCGGTTTACTGCGTCTATAGACGTAACGGCTCTAAGTACTAGACCGACGACTCCATTGTCTGTGACGCTGAATTGAAGTGAGAGCAAAGACTCATGTGCAAGATTTTTTGCTCGTCAATATAGAAATCTGGCTAGTGCCGACTTGGCCTTTCTTAGTCCTTCACTGGTTGGCAGGAAGCGACCCTAAAAATGGTTGTCGCGAGAGACCGCTCGCTGCCTGGTAAGGTCTAGTGTTCGACTAGCCTCTAATGAGGCGAATCTTTAATTCATTAGCAGCGGATGTGTTCATTGTCCTGCGCCATTCCTGTTTCGTACACTGCGACAACATGACACACGCGGTCGCATCATTATTCGACTAGGCCAGCGCTCTATGTTGGAATAACGTTGATTATATACGCGTTGTCTCTGTCACAAACCCGCATTAGCAACCCGCGTCAACGCGCACCCATTATTGAATCGAGCTGCCTACAAACAACGCGTCTTATTCAATTTGAGCGCAGAACCTCACAGGTCGGTTCAAACAATTGCAAGCAAATTGCTGACATACGTTGCGCAAGTGGAAATCAACGAACACATCCTATTTGCTATAGATAACTGGAAGCTTGCTCGGCTTTGTCGGCACGGTTCCCCGTATAGTTCCTTTGAAAACTCAAACTACGACGATATATATATATATATATATATATATATATATATGTATATATATATATATATATATATATATATATATATATATATATATATATATATATATATATATATATAGGGTGTTACAGGGCTATTTATATACACCAATGGAATATGTGTCTGAAAAGTCTTGTTTTGGAGTGAGAATGAATTTACTGCAGTTTATGACACTGGTGTTGTTGCCCAACATAGGATCATTGAATGTGCCACAGCAAGACAAACTGTTTTCTTGTGCTATCTCCAAAAAACCTATAACCTCCGGCCAGAAGATGCGACATGGTCGTTTAGAAGAGAGTTCGCAAAAATGAAGTTCTTTTATGAGCCTTCATTCCCAATACCTCAAAATCATAACCCTACAACCGTTCACAGCGCTTAAAGCTAACACATTCATACAAATGCGCATTTCATGACGGTCATTCTGGTACCATATAGCAACACATAGCAATGTAAATCATAATTGCGGTGTAATTAAGAGTTTTGGCGGGCATGTCGTTGAGTGCATGAATGACCTTTTCCCAGAAAAAAATTGAAGAGCGATATAGGAAATTGTAAAGCTCGTTAGGTTAAATATTTTTCGAATGGAACATGATCTCTGAGAAATCTTGCTTCCGAGTGAGAGTGACACTGGTATTGTTGCCCGAAATAGGAGCACAAAATATGCAATTGCGAGACAAGTGGAAAGATGGACACGGTCGTTTAGAAGATAATTCACAAACAATAGAGTTATTTTATTAGCTTTCACGTCGAATACCTTAAAAATGAGACCCTACGACCATTCACTCAACGCTCAAAACTAACACATTCAGACAAATGCACAGTTCATGGCGATTATTTTGGTACCAAATCCATGGCAATGCGAGGCGCAATTACGAAGTCATTTGTCCTCCAGATATTCTGGCCGACGTTATGTGTTCTTCATTTGCAGAATTTTCTCACGAACACGACGATGTGCTTAGTTTGTGTACTGCTTACCTCGCAATGGCACATTTAATGCTCCTAATATTCATTTTCCGGATATATATACATATGTATATATATACCCTTTTATGATAATAATTTTTGTAAGCTTTCTCACTGTTCTAGGTCTGCAGAGTGCGGGCGCATCTTTTTTTCGTGTTCGCAAATGTATTCTTATCTTCTTATCTCTTTGTTCTTTGACTGTAGTCGGTCGCATACGGCGAAAATCTAGCTCGCTACAACGGACTGCTGGGGCTCGGAAAGAGATGAAAAAAAAGAGTTATCTACCAGTGTGCGCATTTAGCAAGACCAACAATGTAGATAATCACTATTTCATATCATGAACACTAACGTGTAATCAGTTTGTACAAATTAAAATACATGTATATACAAGTATCTTATATATATATATATATATATATATATATATATCAGGCTGATATATATATATATATATATATCAGGCTGATCCGAATTGTACCAAGGTCAGTCAGGAGACAAGTGGCCGAGGCCCTTGCCCGTGTACTCTCAGCAGTCTCATTTGATAATGACGTTGAAGCATGGTACGGTCTTTTCTTTTGTGCCCCCGCAGTGCTTCGCGTCCCCCGCGCAAGCAACGATGCGTGATCTCTCTCAGTCATCATCCGCAACAATCTTTGCGATTTCTCTCGAGATATGCGCCTGTCAGACGTGATTGCCACTTTGCATCCTATATATATACATATATATATATATATATATATATATATATAAAGAAGGAAACATTAAGAATTGTGAAGATTTATTGCTGTTGTAATACTACTTCTCAATAAATTTGGATTTTTTTTTGTAATAACTTTACCCTAAATCCGCGAATCTGAGAGAAGATTGCTACGAAATATACGTGTGTTTTTCACGTCTATCCAGATATTAGTACTTTTTTTTTATTCAACTCATAACGGGGTGTAAACAATTCTCTCCGTCTCTGTGTCACGTCTATTGCAGATTACGTATTTTTTAAATATAGTTGCATTAGAGCCTAGTCAATGCCGTCGTACAAAGTTTTCGGCTGACGTTTGAGTCGACGAGGTTTGGAATGCCCGTGGCACAGCGTTGGCACTTTTAGGTTGAACGACCTTTAGAGAAAAATAAACTAGATTACAGCCACAAAAGGGAATTTTAACATTTACGCTTGCTAAGTTTCGCAGACAAATTGACTATTGTATTTTAAGACAAATCAACAATGAAAATATTGGTTTTAAAATTTGTCTCGCAGTTTGAGTGTAGACTCAAACGCTCGTACAAGAAGTTTCGCTCCTCCATACATTGTATGCGAATTCGTGATACCTAGTTATTATATTCGGAATAATATATTTACTTCGATCGTAGGTTTCACTACGTCATCCTGATTATCACCGAATTACAGTTAAGCCGGATGATTTAAAGTGTTTCTAGTAGAACTCTGAGCGGCCAAGAGGCTTGTTATCACTGGGAACTGTAATGCCGCGAGCACGGCATGGGGGAGCCGACTCACATTGGGGAGGGCACTTTTTTAGAGGAATGAATAGCTGAGAGATACCTACTTGTACTAAATTATGGAATAACTGTAACTGCTACATTTTTTCAGAATACGTGAGACAAGCTGACTTCTAACTAGAGTACAAGACCGCCCGAACGAGACTGCACCAAGTTGTCGTTAAGCAACGCGCGAACGCGGACACAGTTTATAGATGCGGTGGACAGTGACATATAGGGCTTTCCGTGTCAGATTTTTAAGACCAAGCTCCAGGGAGCTCCCTTAAAGCTCTTGCCGGACGTGCTGCTAGAGACAAGCCATGCTCTCTATCTGGCATAGCCCTGGAGGGATAATGAGGAGCTCCCAGTTGTCCTAGAGGGAAATTTCGGAGGTATTACTAGAAAAGACCAGACCAGTTAGAGAAGCTTAAAAGCCGCTGGTCCTGACGGCATACCCCCATGGTAGCCAAGCTATTCGCGGTGACCGAACACCTTCCAGACTTTAACCAACAGGACAGCTTAGAGAAGGAAGGTTCCCCAGATTATGAAAAAAAGGCAAGTATTGTCCTCATCCCTGAACCCGGAAATAGGACAGGTTCCTCAACTTACCTGGATAGACAAAAACATATTGCAAAGGGGTGAAAACACAGGGTTATTGCCAGGGTCCCACAAAGTTCGATTCTAGGACCCGTTCTCTGGAACTTGGCCTACGACGGGTTACTGGATATCAACAGCTACCTAGAAGGGGCCGAGCTGTTGGCATATGCGGATGACTTGGCTCTAATGGTCACGGCGCAGATGGCCTTAAACGACAACAGCCAACGAAGCTTAATTGATGGCGACGGAGTGAATGGCAAGCAATAATCTAACCCTTGGATCGCAAAAAGCTGAGGAACTGTATCTAACGAAATGAAAGAAGACAAAAAGGGTTCGCCTTATGGTCGCAGGTTTCCCGATAGAAATTAGAAAAAAAGGGAAGTGCCTTAGGCTGATAATCCACACGGGGTAAACCGGAGCGGCACATCGCAAGTGTGTCGCGGCAAAAGCCAAGCGGAGCGCCTTAAACCTGGCACGGATTATGTTAAGGATTAGGGGAGTATCTGAAAGGGAGGGGCGAAGGCTACTAGCTTCGGTTGCCGAGTTATAGCGGACTACGGACGGGGAAAATATGGAGAGCATTAAGTTCGGCCCAATGGATGCAAAGCGTCCGGACGATCTCAGCCGAAGATCTCTTGGTTCTAGCTTTTAAGCTAAGATATTGCTATGGGACTTACTGACAAAAGAACAATCAAGGTATTTCTGGAGGAAAATCTGGATTTCACCAGGACCAGGAGAGCCAAAATCGCAGTCTGGCGGGAGGGTGGGGTGCAGTTTACAGCCGCCCCGTCAAGGAGGTGATTGGGTACACGATGACCTTGACGGAAGCGTGGAAGGAAACGACGGACCTGTTTGGCGCCATTTTGAAACTTAAGACAACCGAGGAAATCGCTAGACGGGAGAGGTTTACCCGGCAGCGAGGGAGATTTGTCGAGAAGCCGAGGGAGGTCGGAGGAATAGTGCAGCCAGGCCCACAGGGTCTCAACGGACCCCTTAGGCATAAGCCCGCTATCTAGATGCATGTAAATATGCAGAAGAATAGGCGAAAATATAGCTGAATCAAAGGTAATTGCAAGGACGCCCCTTCCACGGCCTCGAAGTAATGTTAAGTATTACCAAGTCTGGGAGGGTGGGAAGGAATTCAGGTTTAGTGGGTTTGTGAGTCCCACACTAGCCACGCAAGCTGCTAGTAACGCACGTACATTATGTTTACAAAAATATATATATATATTAGAAACCCTAATGCCAGTGCCATAAAATGTGCAATACACACATCGGTTAGAACTAAAGTGAAAGGAGGATCCTATGACAAGCCTCAATTTGACTACGAATGCCGCAAGGTATAAAGTACGACCCTCGGCTACTGGGACGCAAATCCTCAGGTAAGCTAACTTGCGGAAATCAAGCGGGCATTCAGGAAATTAAGGCAGGGGAAGGGGCGACAATACGACGAAGACCACGGCAGGCGTCTTTTACGAAGCAGCTTTATAGACCTTGGCTGCTACAGACCTATATAATTACCGGAGCATTGCCCTAGTAACATATATATATATATATATATATATATATATACTGACCTCATATATTGCCTCCGGTTACATGGAAAATGTACACATATAGGAACAGAATGGGTTTCTATCAGAGTGATCGGTAGAAGGGGTTTTTTGAGAACAAGCCAATGACGTGTACAGCTTCTATAGGTTTTTCAATTGCCTTTGACTTATATAATGTTTTCGATTGCTTTTGATTTTTATAGGTTTTACGACTGAATTTATCGCGATCGCCTTCTAACAATATGTCGGGACACGTTTACCAGCAAATTCAAGATGTTTAATCCCCTTCGACGTGAGATTTCTGTCACGTAACCACATTTCCGTCAATAATGAAGGGTACCTAATTAACAACAAGATTCAGCAGTACTACGCCAGATGCTATGAAATATAGAAACTATACAAAATATACGCGAGTGATCTTGCACTAACGCAATGTCCAGGACGCTACAATTGTATCTTGATTCATTGCACCCGTGGTGCAAATAGAGCAAGCTTAATATAAACGCGACGAATACAAACGTCCTACAATTTAGCCGGGGAGCAAGCTATGGGGCTGACGATAAGCGCAGTCTATTTGGCGACGAACGTCTGCAACTGGCCGATTATTTTAAATGCTTGGAAGTAATGTTAACGCCACGATTACTGGCTGGGGGCTCCGCCGCCACAGGCTAGGTTATGCGAAGAGCTCACTGATGGGCATAGTTTAACAGTTAGATGCTGCTCGCAGCTGCAAATTATTGCTTTGGAACTGCGAAGGTTTATCTGGGGCTCTAAAGCTAGCACCAGGACGTTTGTTAAAAGATGTGGACATTGTACTCTTGACGGACACTTTCATGCGGGAGGAACTGCATTTCGATGAGATTCAAGGTTTTCATCTGCTAGCATCTCTAGATGGAGGACGGCGAAGACCAATAGGTGGACTTTCAATCTATTTACGAGCAGGATCACCCCGAATGCAATGTGTGTATCGAGGTGAGTATTGCATGACACTCACATCTGAACTCATTTGAACCTCGCATTGTTTTAGCTGCCACTTCATTACGATGATGTTGATGTTGCTGATGCGATTAGTACTAGTCTAGCGAGGCTAAACCTCCAGCTACCCACTCTGGTCGGCGGCGACTTCAACTGACGTATTGATAGTGGCGCCACCGACAGGAAGGCCGATGGGCTTCTTAAACTTTTAGAAAACAGAGGCCTGCATTGCGTAAATAAGCGTGATAAATTCACGTACGTTTGCCAAAGTGGAAGAAGTACTATCGACCTCCTGTTTCACAACCTTCAACATTCGACTGAATTTCAAGGATGCGGGGTACTAAATATTCCAGCATGGAAGCACCTGCCGGCGCTGGCGTCTTTGTGTGTGCCTGGCCAGGGACGCGCCCTGCGTCGGCAGCCGACAACGTACTGGACTAAGCAGATAGATTTGCGTGTATTGACGCACGAGTTAAGGCTGCTGAGATCAACTTCTGACATTGAACAAAGCAACCACGCTTTGGAGGCCACTACAACGGCGGCTGTAGTAAAAAATAAGTACAGGCAATAAAGAACGCGGCCCTGGTTTACACAGGCCTGCTACTTAAAGCGACGGAAACCCTTGGGGCTCCTGCGCCGAGCACGGGCTCTACACCTCGACCCTCAGATAGTTGCTGATCGTACGGCACCCTATGACCGACATAGACCAACCTACAGGAAACTGCTTGTGGAGAATAAGCGCCGGTATGATGAGAAAGAGGAGATTCGTTGGCTTGAGGGAGCATAGCGCGAATCCCATGTTTTTATTGTTCCCCGGCTAAACAAAAACATGCACAGCATGACAAAGGAGCAGTTGCGGCAGCACTTTACTGCCCTTATTTACTGTCGAGTTCGGTGGTGTAGTGCATTTGCCTGCTCCTCGCGACCGAAAGAGGCACATAGGTGCGGGGGTTCGAGCCCCATCGTTGCACATTTGTATTTATAGGGGTTTGTACATGAAGCAATGCAAAAAGCAGTCCCATAGATGTTAAATCTTGGCTAAAGGTCGGCCCGAATTTTTTTTCTGCTTCTCATGCCACAACATCTAAAACGTTACACCGCTATGTTTATTATCAAGCATGTGATGAATAAATACATACAATAAACACTGACTGTCTTTCTACCAAAAAGGTCAAAGACTGCAAACCCACTAATTAGTGATAGTAAATGCGTAGCACATTTTACACGTTTTTTTGAGACCGATACTGCACTGCCAGGCATGTACGGGCCTGACAACCTCGTACTTATCACGGAGGCAGAAATCAGACAAGCAATTAAAAAAAGGTCAGTAGGACCAGCCCGAATTGTTTACGGGCCCATAAAGTCGAACATATACCTTATGTGTCCAGACCAGACGGACTTCGATCGCGACACCTGAAAGACTTAATTAGCAGGCATAGCATGGAAACCAGGCTGCTGCACAGCCTCGCTCATCTCATTAATTGTGCTGTCAACAGGAAACTTTCAGTCTGCGCGCTTTCTGTATTTTATAGAGCCTGTTTAATTGCCCCGCATAGGAAGGACGAAGCCCGTCCATTAGCCGCCTGTCGGACTCCCCGACTGGTAAGTAAAGTGATAATATAGAGGACCTTGCCAAATGCTTGCCCGTTCCAGTTCGGATGCGTCATCAAGGGAGAAGCGGGAGCAGCAGTCCACGGCAGAACGGCACTCGTCGGCCAGAACAGAGACTCCACAGACGACAAAGTTATTGCGAAGCTCAATTTTTAAAATGGGTTTAACACAATTAGAACAGACTAGCTTCTGAAATCTGTGCGGACGCACTAGTCTCAGGTAACCCGCTCGTTCACAAAATGCATCAATGTTTAAGCAAACTGGTTTGGCAAGAAGATTGATCCTTGAGTCAAGTCTCAGTGTGCAACAAGACAATCCGCGTGGCCCTGTTCTCTTCTATGTTACTGTTAAATGAGCCAAGTACAACTCGCTTCTCAGCTTCGTCTATGGTTCCTCAATAATACTACAATTGCAAGCCATGTTCTTGAGGTTTAGCATGACATCATGCTCAAAAGTTTTGAGAGTGTCTCGGGGCGAAAGCTTACTGACTCGATGTATGAGGCGTTTTACTTTGCCAGGCAGACACATCACATGAAACAATAAAATGACTCAGTTCATACAGGATCTGCTTTCAAACGCCAAAATAATAGCCGGGAGTGACTTCGAGCTCCTCGGTGCGCCCTTCACCGACGAGGTGACCCATCAAATTTAGCCTGGCCAAGAAGTATTTCGACTTTCGCCGTTGCTGCGTTCGACTGCACTCTACGGTTCCCATCTATACTTACTCAGCGTATGCATTTCCATTCCTCATGTCATGTGCCTGCTCCGACGCTTACTATAGACTGGACATATAACAAAAAGTAGATGAAATCCTTTGAATCACAGTCCAAGACACTTTCAAGATTCACTGCGTAAACCTTTCTATTTCAGCAGGCGGAGCGGGAGCTAGAAAGGCATTTGATGTTGCAACTTTCGCTTTCCTTGCCTCTACAAAGAACCGTAAGTCCTTTGTATCTGACGTTTGTCTTTCCGGTGCATTCCCTTGCCTTAGTACGCAGTCGGATTTGGCATGCCCAGGAGTGCACTAGCAAATGAGGCGAATTACCGGAGAAGGTATCGCAGTCTTCTCTAAAAAAGCAGGTCTTAACAAAATAGCGGAACCTGCTCCTGTCCTAAGCCAACGGCACAAAGGAGCAAGGGCGGCTCAGAGCTGCTTTTGAAACGGTTAGTGGCAAATAGCTGCAGGCCATACCCTCGCCGCAGCTGGGCACGGTGCTAAACAACCACACATTCCGTATCGTAGCCGGGCTGTGGTTGGGGAAGTGATCTATTCCAGGCATAGTCGCGCCAGATCCGACTCCTCGGCATCCGCAACAGACCAGCACACCCCTTGTTTTTTAAACGCAGCGCCTGAAGGTTCTCTAAACATACAGCCTTCAACAAAGTGTTTCAATGCACTGCACGATGCAGTCAGCCCGCATCCCTGCAAGAAAGGAACTTGTTAGGGTATAGCCACTTACGTATATATGCTTTGATTCCTGCGTCTTGTACTTTGGAACGGTCGGATAGCCGATTCACTTGCAGGGACGCTGACGTCAGCTTGCTGAAGACCGTAAAATAGCGTGATTTGAAGTAGCACTACGTCGTTTAATTGGTGGCGATCAAGACAGCGGGGCCCAATGGGGAGCAACACAAGAGCTTTCTTGTCGAAACTGCCCACCTACCGGCGAGAAACGAGCTGGTGAATTCCTTCTTCAGAAGATCTATTGAGGCTCAGCACGTTACTGCGACGGCGGTTCTGGGATCACTGCCAACCGGCCAGGGGCTGTTGTTTATCTATTTTGTGCATTAATTAAATCTCACTTCCAAACCGCGTTGTAAACTGCCGTTCCAAGGATGCGCCTTCCACGCGAATAAATCCGTACTAAGTTCTTATTTGGTTCAGTGGGCAACACACAACCTAATACGAGCCATGGTACGACATCACAACTACATTTATTAACATGACATTTAAGTGTTACAGCGAGATGTAATTAACTACGTGTCAGTATATGCCCCTACGGGACACAACTGCATATACACAGCCAAAAACGGAGTCTACTGTATTAGAGACCCAATCAGATAGACAGTGGGTGTGGCTCAAAGTGACCCTGTAAGCCTATTTATTTGATGTACATAGAAGGCTTATCGAACCCCTTCTGCGAGGGGAAGGCAGAGCACGCGTTCTACGCAAGTAGCAGAGGCGCAAAGTCGCAAGGGCATCTACAGCTTTACGTAGCAAGGACATTTAAATGGACATTTAAATGACATTTAAATCGTGACATGGATCTCAAAACACCCATACATTAGCGTTATCCAGGAAACGGTCGTTCCGGTTGTAAGATTCTGTCTAGCTGTAATGGAACTCTTCCTCTCGTGACCTCCCGAATTCAAGAAAATAACTTTGCCACTAAGCCACCTTGCTCGGTTCCATTTCAAGCATGGTGCCAGGCTTTCCGTGATCAAAAACGCGAAAACCCCAGGAGAAGGCTTTACCATTGCATTTCGGTGAGCTAAGACCTGCCACTCTCCCAAACCGAGAAATGTAGGCCATGTAATTAACATTAAAAAAGGCCCAAAAGTGCGTCTACAACTTGTTTATTTTAAATATGTCTTGAATAGACCTCTCGGAAAGCTTTTTGCCTCTAACCTACCCTTTAGCCCTAGAGTCTCACAGGCCCATAGATAATACCAGAAGCACCGCAACTAAAAATTTGTAATCAATAACCTTTAAAAAACTATATATATATATATATATATATATATATATATATATATATATATATATATATAGGGCAATGCACCCAGAAATTGCGCCTCCAGATTTTGTGGTAAGGGCTATACCGAAACACAGCACGTACTTGATTAAACCAGAATCGCGGAAATGCGTTCCATAGCAGAGTGTCAACGGTAGCCGGATCGTTCCATCTTGGGTAACCGATTGACAGAGGCCGACCCATCAGGGAGGTGGTCGCCCATATGATGACCTCGGCGACGAACTTGTTCAACGCCGTTTTGACACTCAAGACAGCCAAGGAAACGGCCAGGCGGGAGAGGTTTGAGCGGGTTTCTCGGGGGAGTGGTCGAGACGAGGAGCCGAGGGAGGGGGGAGGGGGTGGGGAGCAGCCAGGCCCTCATGGTCTCGACGCACCCTCACAGGACGGATTACAAAATGACATCCCCCTATCCAACCGCAGGTATACATGCGGGATGATAGTCAGGGATAGAGCTGATTGAAGGAGAACGGTAGAGACGCCTCTCCCACGGCTTCGATGTAATGCCAAAGTAATACCGAGCTGGGGGGTGGGGAGGAATCCGGGTTTAGTGGGTTTGCAAGTCTCACACTAGTCACGCAGGCTGCTAGTGGCGCATGCGCATCACGCATTCCCAAAACCTCCCAGACAAAAAAAAAACGATTGACACTTTGCAACAAAACTTAGCTGGCGTCCATTGTCATGCACCAGCTAAAGAAAATGGCAATCATACCTTAAGAAAGGCTGGGTAAAACTAGTGGTAGGCGGTGGCGTGTGACAGTGTTTGCCCGCATATCTGCTTTATACTTGCAAGTGAATTTAAGCTAAAAACAACTGAAAGACTTAATTGCTGATTGTAGTTGTTGCCAATTGTCATTGCTGTTGCACCTGCCGTTTGCTGATGTTATTTTTGTTGCAGTTGTTTGTGTTTGTTGAAACCATGACCCTTTCCGCGATTCACGCGTACGACTGAATTCCTTTGTGGTTATGACTATTGGCCTTTATAGTGAGGAGAATGTTCTTATAAGGTGGACTTTTCCAGCGTATCATAGAACGGAACACGTATAAGCGTATATGCGTAAGTTGACGTTAGCCACAACACGAAATAAAATTAAACTGCTTGTTCCTAGCAGGCAAGCGCTTCACTTTCAACCAAACCGCTCAGGTGCACTCCCTTAAATTCTTACGTCCACGGACGGCGTACAAAACCAATTAGCGATGCGCATAATCAACCGTCTTCTTTACACGATGCGCTTTCTAAGCTGCTGCACTATAGACGAATGTGTTGCAAACTACGGTCACATCTCCCAAACAACGTTATGAGTCGGTGCCTCGGTTTAGTGCGCCTGACCAGGCCGTTGCGTGTCTAAGAAAACATCTCGTAGACTAAAATTAAATTGTAAAATATCATATGCATTTGCAAAAGTACTAAAATAACCTACATATATATATATATATATATATATATATATATATATACTGTACTATCTTCAACAACACTCTGGCCATGCACAGTATATATATATATATATATATATATATATATTATATATATATTCTGTGCATGGCCAGAGTGTTGTTGAAGATAGTACCGGCAGCGCTAGGCTGACGTGTCGCCTCAATGTTCTCGATGTACAGCGATGTTTTTCAGCGCGAAATCACCAAAAGCGGAGCTTTCTTCGTCTGCGTCCGCGATGCGAAGCTTTTATCGACTGTCAACGACGACGACGACGACAACGACGTTGACGGCGGTGCTGATGGTTCCAGCAGTCACGACGACCACAGTTTCGACGACTTTCACGAGGCCCCAATGACGGCAACAATGATTGTAAAGCGAGGAAAATGATTTAACGAGTGACATCCGGCGGCGGCGGCTTCTGCTCCACCCCCGCCTGCCCGTCTGTCTGTTCGCTCGCCTGGCGTCTCTGCTCCCTCCGGTGCCGCTTGGTCGACTTCTTCATTCCCCTGGCGCTTTAGCGTGTCAGGCGGGTTCGGCAACGCCGAGTCTTCTAACACCTCGCCGCCGCCGCCGCCACCGCCGGGAAAAGGAAGTCGATCATTACGAAGTTCCCGATCCGTCCCGGCAAACCGCCGCGTCGCCGATGTAAGCACATGCAAAGACTTGGCGTGTATCGTGGCTTCGATTCGTGTGAAACAGCGGTAGCAGCCGTAGCAGCAGTAGCCGGAAAACGCAACGGACCTCCGACTCCGTGTCAGAGGGACAATGATGAGGACGACTACACCGATGACGACGATAACAACAACAGTAGCGGCAGCAACAACAACAATAACAGCAGCAGCAACAACAACAACAACAACAACAGCAACAACAACATCTAGAACAGCAACAACAACAACGCCAAGAACAGCAGCAACAATAACGATATTCCCCCGCCGCTTAGAATTAAAACCCCTGTTTGGCGCCGCTGAAGGGACATAGAACCCCAGCCCCGAAGATGGGGAGCACCAATACCGGGAACTCAACTAGTGTCCTCGTATTCCACTCTCGATATCTTCTCCACCCGCACAACGAGCCCAGCGTCTGTGCCTAACGCAACGGCCCTTGTTGTATTCAACATAGGATCGGCCGTATTTAATTTAGCCATCGTTTTTAGACGCGTAGGTAGTAGTACCACTACCTTTCTATACGTATATATAGTTGTCTGCCCGGATGGAAGCATTTAAGTTGTACATTTAGTAGTGCGAACCGTAGAAGAAACGCACAAAGCTCGTTGAGCATGTAATGACTGTGTATAAACTCAGCGCGGCTGTTTCTTATCGGGTAATAAGCGTCGGGCCTTGTATGTGCCATCCTCTATGTATTGCCCTGAAGGCATGTTTGTACAATATGATGAAAAGATGGTAGATTTTAATATATAGCTGTAAGCAACAAAAAGTCGAGCACTTACTTTAATGTAGAAGGTGGAATAAAGTATTTTCGACTTGATAGATAAGGTCGTAACAAAAAGTGATTAAGGATAAAATAGATGAATTACGTGAAGATTTGAATGTACTTGCTTTGTTTCTCGCTCTATCAAGCGCACAACGCACAACGGCACTAAAGCGCCAAACAGATAGAATATGGGCATATAAAAGTGAATCCATATACTTGTTTGAAAATAGAACCGCCCTCGTTGAACCGAACACGTCTGATTTCACTGGTAATGACGACATTTAATGAAATCTTAATTATTTGGTAGGGCTGACTAGGGCAGTTGAATATAGACCGAGCAAAAGTTACACAGGACCATAACGAGGACATTGGACGCACGCCCAGTGAGAAAGCAAGAACTCAGAGTCTGTGAGTGAGACGTGTTCCCCTCACTGGCCTGGTCGGTCTTGCGTTGGGGAGAACGCGGGGATCAAAGGGTATTTTATTATTTTTACACTGTTACTATTATTCTAGCAGAGGACATTCTTCGCCGGAGAAAGAACGCAAGCGGTTTCCGGTCTACGCATGAACGGGTGAAAGGCGGCATAAACGCCTCATTCGACCTCGTAGAGCCGGATGATCGGTTAGTCGATTTTCAATGCCGACTGATCAATTACGAAGTCATTTACTGCCAATCAATAATGACGAAAAGCAAAGCGAAACTTATTCGATCGAAGCCCGGCAACGCTCGAACGGCCGAATTATTTAAGGCCGTTGCGGGGTCGGCTACCCCGATGTTAGTTTGGTCCTACTGTGTTCTGCGGCGCCTGCTCCGCGCTCGAGTGCTGGCCGGCCAGGAATCACGGTCGGAATCCGTTCGAGGAACGGAAACTGTTCGAGAAACGAATTAATGTTGTTGCTCGGTGACGCGCGGATCCAATCTAGGCGTTGACGCCTCTCTGTCGTCTCAGTCCGTGGACGTAGTCTGACATTTCCTAGATGATACACGGAGGCAGCACTAATAGTGTGAGCGGTCGACGGCTGACTACGTATCGATCGACCGGATTTACGTAAATCGTCTACAAAACTGTTTGACTTGAAAATGATTATTCTACAGCCATTGCCACGATCTCTTAAGGCGGTCAAAGGGTTTAAAAACATGAAGTAGCCACAGCTGTGTCAATTTGAAATGGAAGCTAAACGTTTGTATTAACTAGACTACTATAGCTGATCGAACGGTTGTGCGCTATTTTATATTATCAAAGTAGAATAAGAAATGCTTTTAAGTAAAGCTAAGAAATGCCGTTCGAACACTGGTGACCAGCTCGATGGTATTTCACGCATCGATAGATAGATAGATACACGCACTATAATCCTCATGTAAGCCAGCACTCAAGTACAACAAATTACGGAAACCGTGTACGATGAATCTGCGTACACACGGTAATTCTTGCCAGGGACCCTATCCCAAAGATTACGTACCTCTTAGAGGCCTCTAGATATCCAATATCTTCTTCGGAGGTTGCATATAACATACTTGTCTCTTAACTGACAATGAGTGGACGGGCTGGCTTGATACGCGGCTTTTTCAGTCGTAATCTAGTTACTTAAACAATGGGTAGGCACTCCGACAGGAGACACACTCTATTTGTAGCGGTTTGGCGCTCTAATTGAAAATTGAAATAATGATGATGTTTTTCTTCTACCGTTTTGGACATTAAATATATATATTTATATTGGGGAGCACACTTGGTTTAAGGAGCGTATGCTTCGAGCGTTACAATGTTGATGGTTACTGAAACAGCGCTGGTTCAAAAGGTAAATTTACGTCCTCTACTCGCATTAAGCGGCGATACAAAGCGATCGTGTATGATCACTACGCGTGGCCGCCGCGTTTGCCCTGAACAGTCTTTCTACGAAAGTCTATGCTTCTTCGCACTAACAAAAACAGCGGCAAAAGCAGTAGTCGTAGTAGTAGAAGATTAGGCTGCTGACAATGCCGACCTTCAAGGAACAGCCCATCTAGGCATTTGAGGCTTAAAGAAGGCTTTTCTGCGTGGCGGCGCTTCCCGTTGTTTGCCTGATAGTATGCCCCGAGGGGACGAGCTCCGTCGGAACTACAAAATCACTCTGCAAAGCCTATCAAGCAGTTCGTCGAACAACAATAATGCATTGATCTAAAAACCGTATCTGTTACATGGGGCGATGTTTGGCGTTTGAAGTTCCATCAACTGCTGACTGTTTAAACACATCTCAGATCTCTCGCCGATATGGAGCGATAATACTAGCGCAAGAGTAGCCGAATATTGTAGATGATGCGTACCTATAACATTTAGGAAGGACTTCGCTTGTAGCTACTAACCAAATGAGGTTTATTATCGCACGCCGTTCTACCGATCACGGCACGGTCTAGTATTCGCTCCTGCACCTCGCTCAAACAAACCGCACTCTGCCACTGTGTTTTCTGCTTGTTGCTGCGATAGCTTAAGAATGTGATTATTTTTCATAATATAATATAATATAATATAATTTCATAATATAATAAGCTTATAAAAAGTAAGCCATTTCGTGCGTGTTCAAACATTGTTTGTAAACAAGCGCTCACGAGCTTTGGGCTCTGCCTTTCCCTCACGAACTAGTACTACACAACACAGTCAGGCTTCACTTGAAGCAGGCGCCAACAAGGGGAAAACAAGAAAATTAAAAGCTTGTCAATTTCTTCACAAACCTTGGCCTCACATTGACGGCAACGGGGAAGTATTTCCTTAAAAGAAAACCAAAGATGGTGGCTGCTGCAACAGTAGACCAACGTCAGCAATGGTAATACCTTTATTCATTAAGGTGCTTAAAGTCGCACTGATTACAAATTTGAGGTTGCACTCTTATATGTATTCTCTCTAAGCTTACTAGACTGAGGAACGGTGCCATTGCAGCGTGGAATAAGCTACTCTACTATAGCGTTCCCATTGTCTGAGCACGACCTACTGCTCTCCGACTGCTTGACAGTTCGTGATAAAGCCAAACCCCATAAGTTGAACACGTGCTAAACCTTTACGCAACGGCACAACACAATCGTCTCGCGTACTTAATGTCAAAGACTCGACACGTTGTAGAGGATCTTCAGAAAACATTCAGCCTCCACGCAATAGACGCATACCCAGCATTTAGAAACGATCGGGAGGAGCCAAAATGGCAAAGGTGGACTCCTCGTTCTTCGCAACAGCCGCTATGACAACAAAGACAAGCGAATAGACCACATCGAAATGTGATGACGATTCGATTCCGTACATGGATTCCATCACACAATCTGTCAGACGGTTGTTCACCACGGACCTGCTAATAATTGTATTTGTTAAAACTGCGAATTGACGTGGTGTAAATACCGAGCGATTGCATTTGATCTATGAAGCAACTCGCAATGAATGCTGAGCAATGATGAAACCTGATGTACCCTAATTGTGTTGCAAATGCGGGAGCGTCAGTTGTGAATAAGCCCTATTTAGTATTCTATTATTTAAGAGTATTCAACTTACGGGTGAAATGTATGAATTAAATTATACAAAATAGATTTTACGTATCAATCCAGCTTTGGATATGCTCCTCAATGGTACTGTCACAGTAGTGTTGTCGTCGTATGTACCCATAACTTCCGCTGCAGTTGACATTGGTCCTTCTGTCGCTGCTCTTGGTACTCTGTGCCATCTCGGTTTGGTACTTTGTGTTTATGATGTAGGGAGTCATATAACAGTCATAACATAACAGTCACATATGGGCAAGTCCCAGAAAATTGATTCTCAGGCCTTTTCCTCTAAAAGATTTAACCACCACAGTAGGTACATACAAGAAATTACATCAGCTTACATTTCGTACTGTAGTGAGGGGGCGAACCTAGTTTAGGCAGCAGGATCGTTGCTATAGGCGTTTTAAATGTTTAAGTGTTACCCTGCGACTCTCCTCTCAAACGTGCATTGCTGGGTGATCTGCGGTAGAACGCTGACAGTAGAAGATCACGTACTAAAACACACACTATGCACACAGCAATTGGTAAGTCGCGTAGATGATGCGTTGAACAACAACAACAACCGACAGGCAGTGCTCGTCGGAGAAAGAAGAGCCCACGGCCAACAGTCTTACCAGAGGATTGCTTGCGTCAGACTCGACTATCTTATTTCGCCGTCTCGCTATGCCTTTTCATTTTGCCGCGTCCTATAACCCAACCTAATTTGCTGACATCAAAGAGACCTCTAATAGGCGACCGTAGCAAACCGGTTTCGATACCGGCCATGATCGGGAGAAGCAACGAAGGTCAAACCCGTAGAATATCCTTGCGACTCTATATCGTCAGAGGCTCCTTAGTACACGCAACACACACTTACGAACACGTACGTATTATATGTGTGCATGATCACGCATATTCGCGATCATCGAGGCTGTAAGGAATTAGATTCAAACATTATATATATATATATATATATAGAGAGAGAGAGATTAAACTTGGCTTTTGTCTTTATTTTACTGACCTAAGCAATGCTTTACCCATCCACGTCTTTTACACATAACTGGTTGCCATTTATTTTAGGGACGAAAAGGTTCCAGAGAAGATGGTCCGTAGATAGTATCAGCACAGACATGCTTCCTCTTTGTATGTCCATTGAAAGTTGTTATTTGATGAAGTTTCGTGGCTCATGATCCTAAGGTCATTAGCCTGGATCACCGTTAAACGTTGTATGTTGTTTTATACTGCCGAAATTTCATTTTATTAATTGATAATTATTATAACGATTAGCGACGTTACGCGCCCGTTTATATACACGCAATATAAATATCACTCACATGACATCTCACAATGTACATCACATACGTTATGTTAGTAGATGCGTCTATGTATGCAGAGCGCAATGTTGTTATATCGTATTGTGTTAACAACAAACATGAATAATTCTATTAGGTATATTTGTAGTATGAAAACGGTGCTCTGGGTTTGCAAAGTTCGATTCATGGCTCAAGCTGCTTAGCAAGTGGATGCCAGTGGGTAACAAACAAAGTAATCTCTTGACCAGCTCATCCTACTGAACCCGAACAGTTTTGTCTCAGACAGTACCTTACGGCACATCGCAGTTGCAATGCAAAATGTTATGTATATAGACACACAAACGTCACTCCATTATTACCGTGCAAAATTCGTTTACAAATTTTTAAAGGGGCCTTTCAAAGGGAAATTGCCTTGCTATGTTCAATTAAGTTGGGACACTATAATCGGTTGGCCGCTCAAAGTTCAAGTTCCTCAAGGAACCACACCACCGCAGTGACGCAGTACTTTTTCGAAGTTTGGCAACATGGAATACTCGTTAAACTACCTGCCAAGCAGTCCGTGCAAATTACTTGTTTAAGCCATGATCCACTTATATTGGTTACGAACTTCCTTTAAAATTATGACAACTACTACTGTATTACCATTACTTATTTGTTATCTTGAAGTTAATTAAAACGAAGGGTTTAAGTGTGTTGCTTTCTCTCGCAGTCCATAGACCACTACAGATAGGCATTTGAGCCTATTAACGGTAATATCATAATCTGAATAAATCAGCATTTTACTAAAACAATGCATACAGCCCATGCTCTAGTTGCTTTAAATTTGGTAGTGAGACCGTGAAGAACCTATACGAGTGCTCACATCTCAAACAGAGATGAGTGTTCATAAGGTAACCTGTGTTGCCACATAATAAGTTTATCTATGAATGCATGACAAAGGCATTAGCTGTAAAGTTTAGGGCAAGTAGGGTAAGGCTGCGTAAGCATTCCTATGAACTTAAACCTCAACCTTCAGGTTATTGTGGTCTCTTTCTGTAGGCCTATAAGGTCAATACTGGCCACCGTAGATCCTGACTATATTCTGTCCGTTCGTACTGGATGTTACTGGAGGCGGATTGGTTTCTAATGCCTGTAAGATCGTTGCACAAATCGTTGCACTATTTCTCTCATGAGGGTAGAGTGAAGACATGACAAACGATAGCCTTACACATGAGGCACATGAGGAGTGTATACCCTACAGAGTGGGAGTGAAATACACCTAATTAAACTAGAATTCCTGAGCTAGATGGCCGCTTTCCATTTTGCGCATTTGTTTTGTCAATCAAGCATTAGTACTTCGATATAAATCGAGCCTCAAATGAAAGTCATCGGTACTTAAGAAATGGGAGGTGGCGACAAGGTGCTTTCACTGGTACGGTCATTGTTGCCGAAAAACCGAGTGGGGCTTAGTAGTGTCTGATATTGCCTGCAGCTCAATCTCTGGGCGGCTGATCATAATGCTCTGGCTTGTAGGCAAATTGGCCACCGCCCGAGCCCGACCTACGTCGAGTTGAATATTTATGAGGCATCTGGTAGGTAGGTGCTCGCGTTTCCATCTTCTTCCCTTGAGGGAGCAATTTACGTCATTCATCCTTACCGCATATATGTATATATATACCCCCATGATGTAGGGCTGATGACAAAATATTTATGAGCTGGTCTACACTGGTCAAACCTGACACGCTTACTGCCGTTATATATATATATATATATATATATATATATATATATATATATATATATATATATATATATATATATATATATCATTATGTTTGCTTCTATATGGGTACAAGAATATACAACACTTACCACTTAGCTGGTCGTATCATAAAGATACAATGTGGAACATTGTTGAATTCATGTATTGTTTCGTTAGCCTATTGAAGTTTACGCTCAGTTGTAGAAAACTACTTTTGCCTGACGTGCACTTCTATACGGGCCTTAGTCGGGAAGACGGAGCCACATAGGATGCTGATATCCTTTTTTTAATTAATAATGGGAACATAGACAAACAATAGAGTAATATGGCATACGTTTTTCATCGCATACGGAAGAATTGTTTTTGCAACAGTAGAGAGTCAACAAAATAAGCAAGACGAAGGGCTTTTCAAGATAATAGTATCAAATTATTTTTCTATCTGGCAACGAAGGTGCAAGACTAATTGTAGATTTGTATAACCATTCTGTTATAAGCAGCACGATATAAGAAAATGCAAATTGCTTCCTACTGACTTTATAGATGATGTTTTTACGTTTTTACCTATTGTGACTCAGTTACTGAAAAATGCCAAAAATGTCATTGCTTAAACGTTCCGCTCTTTTCTTCAATTGTCTAGCTAAACAAGAATCAGAATTTGTTATTTGTTAGTAGTAATGAAACTTAGCAATACATATGTGTACAAAAATTTCCAAACATCTGCAAAATACATTCAGACACTTTTGCAAAATCAACCAAATAGGATAACCATTTGCACCTTATTGCACTTAATAAACATCCGTCCCCTGACTAAGACAAAGTATGTCATATTCATTCATAGCGCCTCTTAGAGTTAAAAGGACAACTATACTAACATCTAATAGAGTGTAAGTAAAACGCTTCATCTAATTTGCAACTAAAATTATAGATCTTTAAAATATACATCTATATAGCTAGAAATGTACAATAGTTATATTCAGAATTATTTGACTACTACTACATCGTTTTTAAGTGCTGACGAGCTATTTCTTGAGCGCTGTTCGCCGAGTCATCTGCCGAGTCATCTCATGCAGCGTACTCGAGATCGCCGTTTGTGTATTCTTCGACAAGTGTTTCGTCTTGCATCACAATCTGCTGCTCGGAGAGACCAGAGGCTAATGCAAACAGTCAGCGGACGTTTGAATTGAGACGACGGCCGCAGGGCAAGTATGACACATCAAACGCCTGGTCATGAAAGAGAAGAGTATACGCTAATGCGTAGTAAGCTGAGTAAAGCTAGCTTTACTGGAAGCCATGTACACGCTTTCCATCGATCCAGTCGGTGGTCAATTACATGATCAAATCCAAACCTGGAAACCTGGTAGATAACAGACGCTGAACCTTTTCCGGTTTAGAAATCGAATGTTGCAGACGTGTTTCTCTAGAACTGTGGAAGGCGGAAAAGATCTTAGGATTCTAGTACTAGACCGGAATTCCTCAAATTTATTATAAGCATGCAGGTGCGCTCTGACTTGCAGTGTATAGTTGAACTTCGGAATTGTGAACATTAGTGGAATTTTTGGGGTAAAATCGTGCTATATAGACACCGCTGCTGACGCCACCAGCGGGGACGCCAGCAGATTTATAACGATTGGACGCCTAGTTCGTTTGGCGCTAAAAGTGCGGACAAGTCCAAACAAGGCTACGGGCGTACGAAACTTAACCCGTACGAAACAACAAACTGAAGCGCGGTGTGAAGCAGTGCTATAAACGTATAGAAACAGATCGGGAAAGACGTCAGGGCTTTTCCCCATGGTTTAGCAATTAGGCTTGTAAAATACACATAGCTCAACGACATGCTTAGGAGAGAGCTCGTAGAAGAACTAGGTTACTATTCACACGTGTAATAAAATGCTCACTATTTTTGAGTGAGGCAAAACTTGATAGGGTAACTACAACCTTGTGGTCAAATGTCTAATCTGATATGTGACGGTGCCACGCGTGAGCCAACATCTAAGCAGTTCGTAGACAGCATACTTATACATGCCATACAGCTCAGTTGAGTTAAAATGGAGGTCGGACCACATCAAAGCTGATCAGCGATGTAAATATACTGAGTTCGCTAGACAGTACCACCGTGTGCTTTAGCAGGAAGGATAGAGAGTCGTCGTTCCTAATTAACTTCGGCCACCCTTAATGCATTACAAAAGACTGACAAACGGGCAAACAGACTTAGAGCTGCTATTCCTTTAGATGTTTCCAGTCTAATGTTGAGGGGGGGAGGCATAAGACTGAGTATCGCCTTAACAACCTTCCCATTAAACCTGTATCTGTTGCAAGGCCCTCAGGATGCCCTTACAGGGTATATGAAGTGATCGGAGTCGGTAGCCCAGCTAGCTGGATATATGGGCGTGCTCTGGAAAGTGCAGGTCTTACAATGACGCCTTTTGGACAGCTATGGGTATCACGTGGTCCTGCTCGGTTACAAATGTCCGTCACCAGCACAACATACGTAGCGTTATAGATATGTTTCAGTACAGGGCACTTATTAATTTTTATAAACAGTCGGTAGGCAAACTTCATGTGGGTGATGCTCTGAAACTGTGCTTCACTTTTCCAACGGACAGGATCACGATATATCACGAAATCTTATCGTGGTACACGGAATAAATTGCCTTGAAACGTAAGGAACTCCGGGAAACTGGCCAAACGGGAAACTACGTTCATTGGTAACTTCTACACCTAGTGGCTTAATACTATAGTTCAACATTTCCTTTAGGTTAGGGAAATGCCGGAGAAATACCCTTGAACTACGCAGCATTTATTCTCAATATTAAATGTACGTGTAAAAACAAAAAATGTGGTATCTTTGACGATATATATATATATATATATATATATATATATCATACGGGTGTCCCACCGACTTGACAAAGCTTACGCACCACAATTTGAATGAGTCAAAGGTTTTTGGCATACTATTCTTGATTGGCAACGTAAAAACCTGAGTTAACAAAACGCTGTATAGATAGACCATGACTGTAAACGCTAATCGTAACATTGCGCTATTGCTGCATTATGGCTGCCAGATGTAACGTGCACTGAGAGAATAGGAAATTTTGAACTATATTCGAATACATACAGCGACGTTTCTACGGGAGGTTTGGAAACGATGCCGTGTCCACCAACGCTAGTCCGATTGTGCCAGCGCGTAAGATGCTCATGACTGCTGGCATGCGGCATCTTTTATGACAAGTTGTAAAGCATATAAAATTATTTAGTTGACGTTTCAAATCTACAAATAATAGCTAGCCGCGCCGGCTTTATGATACCTTCGCCAACACAAACAATCAAATCCTGGCTGTTCTAGGCTGTCTGCATACCCCCATCTACTTACATTTATACTCTACTGTTAACAGTGTACTTATAGTAGCAATGATGCTCTTTATAATAATAATAATAATAATAATAATAATAATAATAACAATATTAATAATGCCTAGTATGTTTGTGTGTCTTACACATGTCAATTGGGCAACTCTAGTCCACGCCATAGTGCTCGATGTGATAACCATAAAAAAGTATTTTATCACCCTCTGAGGCCTCGTAAAGCCTTTCTCCATTTGAAAAGTTTCTTTCAAGCACTGTGGTATCAATGGTGGAAGTAGAAGCCGCACCAATTGTGTTAGGTTCAGTTGTTGTTACAGTGGTAGTAGTGGTAGTAAGTATATGAGTTGAACTTGTCCGAATTGTTTTTGCTCCTTGGACGAATTCGTCTGCTAGATTTTTTTTGTCGGCTAGCTATCTCTGTAGTTTCACCTAAAAAAAGTAATTTAAAGTCCGCCTAGCCCTTTGCAGCAAACTATATGGCCTATAAACGCACGAGGGCGCAAAGACTATTCGATTGCCGTCGGGTCCATGCTCCACATGGTCAGTTTGTAGTGGCATCGAAGGTAATTATTTAGAACTTTCGTTTGCATCATGATTTGCGCTAGTAGTTTGCCAGCATTTTGTTTATCATACCGTCGCATGATATCCCGAAACGTTGTTTCGCTAGGGAACACGTAGAATGTAGGATTAGTTGCATTTCTCTGCTTTCTCTGATTCGTTTTGACATGAAAACTGAGTAATCGATTGATAGGTACGCAAAATTGCAGTGAGGGAGAGAGGGTAAGAGGGAGGGCAAAGAGGAGAGAAAAGAAGCGCGAACAAGATACGGAGGTATAGGCGCGTGTATAAGCGATAGAGCCTGCGTTTGATTTTTTGCTGCTTCTGCACTCTGCACTGAATAAAGTTGAACCTTTTTATACTTGTGATTTGCTACGCTGTTTTCTAGCAGCAGCAGCAGCGCCAGAAGGCGTCGTGACTGTAACACAGTGACAGTCACGTACCGCCGTCGATGATAGCAGCAGCGGTGATTGCTCGTTGCACTGTTCGCAGTGTAAAAATGCTGCCGCCTTCATTTAGATTCCCGCCCGCCCGGTCGTGTTGTTCAGCTTTAAAATCAATTATTACTTCCGACGAGCCTGTGCAAAGTTTGCAAGTTTTTGCAACCGCCTCCGACGGATGCAAAACGCTGCGGCAACGCTGAGGTAAATGAACTGCGCCGGCGGCCTGCTGTATTAATGAATCATAATCTGCCTTCGGTGAAGAAGATCAGCTATGAAACTCGCGTGCGCGGGTGGGTGGGTGGGCTGACGCCGGGGTGGGTGGGCTGACGCCGGGGGGGGGGGGGGGGGGGGTAGACGCGTGCGGCAACCGTGCCGTGCCAATGGCCGCGCTGGACATGCCGCCCCAGCAAGCATGTTCATCAGCGAGAACATAGCGTCGCTTCGTTTACCCCCGTCCCTGTCTAGCGTCGAACCACGACGCGATCACCGGCACCGTAACATAAAACGGCTTGACTGCCGCTGCTAAGGAAACAAACTCCCCTGGCGTACGAAACCTCTCGAAATGTGAGACAAGTGCAAACGCAGATTTATTGCACGAGATAATTTTATTGTTTTTTTTATATCAAGATTATATTAAACAAAATTTTTCTTCTAAATTATAATAAACAAACTTGCCTCTTATGTTATGCACTGCTTAAACAAAATAAATACATCCAAAGGAAATTGTTCATATATATATATATATATTGGTTTGCATGGTAGTACATTCTTAACGCCGTGTGAATCCTGGGCGTTTAACTAAGTCGGCTAATATTAGTACTTTCCTCTTTGCCAAAGCCTTATGCTTCTGCTTGTCCAACATTTAACTGGCTTGTTACTGTATGCTAATTTCTTATTCGAGATCGTCAGAAGTTTCATAGCATATTGAATATTGTCGTCTCTTCTTAGGGAAGTAAACAGTGAGATTTAATATAGACTGGTTGCACATAACTAGTTTGCCGAGTTCGCCCATTTCGATGCTTGTTATTCGTTATTACTCGTTTAGCTTTTTTCTCCGGTGGGGTCAAGTCCTCTCCTAGTTCCCAAAATTAAGGCGTTTTCAATTTCATTGTCAATGTGTAGCCAGGGGTGTGTTTTAAACAAGTGGGAATGTTTAGTAACAGAAGTAACTACGGTGCACGAAAACATGTGGATAGAATGTGGTAAAGTACAATACAATACAAATATCTCTTTTATTTAAAAAATGCGGTCGAACAAGGTAAATTAATTGCTTAGAGTCGCGGGCTAGTCTAGCTGTTCGCCTAACAAATTAATAGCTAACGACTGCCACACTGGCAGTCTCAGGCAGTTGAATGGAGCCGTGACTCTGTAAGCGGTTTGATCTTTCGTGATAGTGTGTAACATTTAGGCCATTGCGTATAAGATCTTTAAGAACACGGTAGTCAACACGATGCTGGTACTCAGAGGCACTACGACTTTGTCAAGCGTCACGTTGCACCTTCTTGAGACTCTCTTTGAAATCTTCTACTGAGCAAGCATACATATATCCTTGTCATAAAAAGATACCGACAAGTGAGCGCAGTATGACCATCTTGTCACGACTAGAGCTTTATAATAGCGTAGAATTTTGGAGACATCTTGTGATGAGAATACTCTCAGTATAATATTGCTCAATCAAAGAGCAACTTTTGCTGACCCGAAACATTACATGTATATTAAACGTAACCCCTAGAACTTTGCAGGACGTTACCTCTGGTATGGGGAAAATGGTTTAGCTGATACGTGAAGTTCTCAAAAGACGTTTTTAGAACCGCGCACTTCGGAACTGAGATCACCATTTCAAGCGCATTGGGACCGCTTCGAGACCGAGTCACTGATTTTTACGGTGAAGGTTCGATCTATCAGATATGAGTGGCACTACGCCAAGATGCCTGAGGGCCAATTTCAAGTGCCCTGTCAAATGCTCGCGAGAAATCAAAGTAGACCGTGTGAGAACGGGGGAATAGTCCTGCTACGCGCGATTACCCAATTATGATAGACCTCGAGGAGTTAAGTTTCAGTGGAGCGCCCTTTTCTTAACCTCTGTGAATGTGGGTCCAGAAGTTCATAGGAGTCCGGGAAGTTATAAATTTTACTTACGATATTTTTTTCCATGAAGAGACACGATATGGATGGCTGAGCTATCGGTCGGTAGTTCTCTGGGAAGGATCGCATTCTTTTTTTTTGTGCACAGCCTTCACAACGGACTCTTTAAAAGACAGGGAAGCCACTGCCTCTTCGAAACTGCAGCTAAAGACAATTGCCAGAGGTTCCGCAAGGGCTAGGGCGAACTCGTGAAGGAAAATTGGCGGGAGCCCATCGGGGGTCTAAGGGCACTACTTCCTCCTTGTTTCACGCAGCTTCGTATAGTAAAGCTCAGGGGTGAATACTACGTTATTCAGAAAGGCATCAGCCTGCCTAGTCGCCACAAAGTCTGGCCGTCAGGCTGTCTGTATACAGCTTCGAAGTGACGTTTCAATACGTCTGATTTCTCAGCATCTTCCACAGCTATGTGGTCACCACAGATAAGGGGAGCTACCCCTGCCTGAAGATTCAGGCGCTTCTTGGCGGAGCGGAACAAATGCTAGGCGTCATTAGAATTCAGCTTATCCTACTCTAAATTACGTAAATGAGGTGCTGCGCGATCTAGTTTACGGGACAGCCGTAAGTGCGTTTATTCAGATAGTCCAGACAAATCACGCCTTAGACGAACGGAGAGTCGAGCGATGTATTCGTCGATTCGTATGAGGGATGATCGGATACACTGCTGCGGCAAGAAAGATCGAAAAAGTCCAAAAAAATGTTTACGAAGGTTTCGTATTAATCGTTGGCTTTTACCACACATAGACAGAATTTGGGTAACTGGCCTCCATGTAGTTAGCCCTTAGTTGCAGTGGTATGTTTTTCTGAGAGCAGTCTAAAATAGACAGCCATGTGATCAGACTTAACAGGCGAGGGGCGAACATCATTGTTAGCCACCATATCCTTGTTGTCAGTGAGGATGAGATCCAAAACCTTACCACTTTTTGGACGAGTTGGCATGTAACAAGTTGAGTAAGTCCAGATTTAATGCAGAGCGGCGTAAACAAATGCTCTTTGCTCTCGGGTGGTCCAGTAAGAGTCAGCAGTTTCCAATCAGCAGGCAGAAGGTTCATATTTTCCAGCAGGGGTAACCCAACAGGGTAATTGATCTGAACAACTTCCACCAGAACTTCACAGATTAACGCCATGCCCTGCCTAAGATTAAATGTCGACCCAGTTGGGGAAAAATATGCGCAGAACAGCCGGTGACGCGATGTTGAGACACACGTACCGTCCACAGCAATCACCCCGGCAGCTGACGGATACATGTTAACCGCATAGCAGGTTAGCTCAAGACTCACACGAATGCATATTTCTAAGTACTTTGTTTATAGGAAATTGTTCATTTGTTTGCACATTTGCTATTTATCTGGTGTCTCTCTTGCAAATTACAGGACACAGTTTTGCGTCAATTCAGCATATACATTTAGAGCAGATTGAAAATGTAAGCTCACAAATATAAGTACAAGGCAGAATCCTATCACAGCTTAGGTTTGCTGTGCGTAGTACAGCGTTTGTGGTGATAGAGGGAGAAAAGAGTAAAAGCATAGAGCGAAATCGCTTTGAGCTATGACAATATAGGAACCTAGGCATATATATCACGCCTGGTCTTAATTTTAGCCTTCACATTATTAAAGTTGTCGAGCCTCTCGCGGGGCTCGACCGAGTGAAGCCCGCCTTTCTCAAGCGAGTGCTCGGTCTCCACACGTCGTGCCGCAATCGTCTAGTCTATCTACCCCGCTCTTCATGGAGGACCTGCAAAGCCAGTTCCGGCTGCCCGAAACACAGGCCTACAGGGATTTCATCTATCAGTCGGAAGAGAGAATGGCAGACGTGGACCCCAAATTCTTCAGTACGGGTGCAATGACAAACAATGCTTGGAAGGGACTACATCGCACTAACCGCCATGTGGTAGTACGCTATGCAGTGCATGGCTTTCACTATGTTCCCTGTACAACTCAGGGGTACCATGAGTCGACCGACAAATGTATCTGTAACAGGTGTGGGAGGGCTTATAGGAGATATCATGCGCAGGAGTGCTCCATAGTTGAATCACTGGCCAGATTGGCTCAGTGACCGTGTTTTTATGTATCATATTTAACAATATATATATTTCGTGAATTTATTTAGGAATTTAATATATACATGTGAATGTTTAAATCCACGGCACCGATGGCTCACTCCTCATCTATCACTCGTGTCCGAGTGGGAGTCTTGCCCGACCCCTGACGCGAAGACGCGGGTCCATCCAGTCTTTCATAGTTCCGAGCACCGAAATCGCGTTACCTCTCTGAATCTCTAGGGAAAGCCGTTGGCAGAAGAAAGTACCCGCCCTCTTGTCCATCGTAGCCTGCTGTAAAGCGTCGCCAACCTGGGAAATTAGCGTAGTTGTGAGGGGCCCAGGGCCACCCAGCGTCTCGAATGCGAAGGGTGAAAAGTGGTACGCCCGGCCTAAGTTCGCATACTTTATTGTCTTTGATGTCTCTCTCTTTAACTATATACCTAACAAAGGTCATTAATAAATGTATGAATAACATTACCAAGGTTGTGGAGACATCATTGCGCATTATAAATACAATCTTCTGTTGTTTCATTTTAGCGACTCCTTATGTGCGCGTTCGCCTTCACAAGTATCCTGTTCTTTCCAAACTTACATATTGCTTTTCTGTCTGGGAGCACGATCTGTCTAAATACAGAAAGTTAGTAGAATGCATCAAAGACACGTTCCTGAGGTGCCTGCAGATCAGGTGCCCTCAATGCGTGTTAGGTAATGTCGTTTCTGGTATTGACCAACTTTTCATGCAATGCAACATATCTGCTCTACGTCAACTAAGCAAATGTGAATTGCTAAGTCACTTCTTGAGATACGTTTCAATAACCTAAGAAGTCAGCGATCAGTCACTCCAAAAGCCGTGTTATGCGGTGGGTTCGCAAACGGATTATTTGCTTTGCGGATGGCCAAATGGGCGCATGCAAATTCAAATAGCACTCGCCTATTTGTTGATTAGTTACGTTTTTCTTTCAGAAGTACGTGTACTAAAAACAATACATATTTGCCCTATGATATTTGTACCACACAGCCTTTTATGTGATAATAAAGCTGATTATATGTTATTTTAAATATTGGTGCACCTGTGGCAGTCGGAAGCTTCGAGTAATTGGCTTCTTTGCCAATAGGGACTTTATACGCGAATAAACACTTAGTGCAGCGTTTTAAATAGCAACTTCATACATGTGCCGCGTCAATAGTTCCTTACCGTTCGTCTGGCCTTATGAACTACATCTTCCACTCTCTCTCATTTTCTAAATCTATTTTCTCTTTCTCCTTTCCTAATGCTCGTGTTCTTTCTTGTTCTGCCTTCGGGGGGCAGCGAGGGGATCGCTGTGTGAGAGAGAAGAGTTACTTGAGCACCAACCCCACGAGTGAGCACTGCTGCGTGAGCGGTGGGCAGCATCTACGCGCTAAAGCTTCGGGGGATTCGTCTGAACACACAGGTCAGGCGCATACTTCTTGCCTTCGTGCACCGTGCACTGCAGATTCTTTGTGGGCGTTCATCTAGAAGCTTGCCCCACTTCACCCCAGCTATGAGCTACGAGTGGGCTCTGTTTGGGCTGTGCTATCGGTGCTACGAGGTGACAAGTGGTGGTGGTTCTCACCAGTGGCAGGCGACTGACGGAAGAGTGCTTGCTGAACGTGGCTGCTGTCGTGTAGCGTTAGCCACCGACTGGGCCAGCGTCCACACCTGCACGCCTTGCCGAGTACCCCGATCTTGTTGCTTTCGTGGTGAAAATGAAATCTTGCCGAAAATAGACCCACATGAACACAATTACACACACGCACACACTCACACCCAAACATCCACATACACTCGTCTATTAGCACAGGCAAGCCCTTGCGGAGGTTTGACTGCATTCCTCTGCCTGCAATACGGTTGGCATGGCAGCCCCTGGCAGTTCCTTCGTCCCACCACCCAAGTTGCTTATTTTGCGCAACTAACGTGTACACGTAGCCAGCCGCATGCTTACCTGCAGCTGAAGTTTGCCGGTTAGTAGCAATAACAACCGAATGACACAGGACAACAGCAACGCTAACGCCAACACTGACAATACACAACAGCAATAACAACAGAGCAGAGCAGGCCTGGCCGAAAGCCAGTGAAGCCCGAAATATCGCGCGCGCGTTATGGTGGCAGATCACAACGCTACCTCGTGTGTGGTTGCGTGGTCGTGTGAGAAGTCCTGGTGACAGATATGAGTACGGCTACATACAATATACATTTTCTCTCCCACTGGATCTGCCATATTGTTGTGCCACCAAATCTATATATATATATATATATACATACATATATATATACATATACGTGATTTGTTTGTGCGAGCCGAGTTATCCTAGTCAAATATATAAGGCGACACAACAATATGGCAGGTCTAATGATGGTTGGCAAGGACTCGATGTAGCCCTGGCCGTTGAACTCGGACGAGTCTTGTAGTAACACTTTCAGTAGCCACGCCATCGAGATAGTATGAAGGGAAGCATTGAAGAACTCTAAAAATAGCGGAACGCTATTAATGCTCCTCACGCACCAGTAGCACCGCAAGAATGCTTTTAGGGTCAGTATGGAGAAGTTATACTTGACATTCTAATCTTATAATGCGACGTGAGCAGCTTGGACGTTCCGTGGATAGTGAGTATGTACGTGGCAGTAGCATTGAAAACGCAAGTCAGTTGAAAGCTCTAGAAATTGGGTATAGATTTAAACCTAAACGGTTGTACTCATAATAAAGCAAACCCTTGGTCTATATTGCTTTGGTTGCTACATGGCTAACTCGCCTTCTTCTTTTAGTATAAGATATAACGAGAGAAACTTTAGCACAGTTATAGAGGAACATGAAACTATTGTTGTTGCTATGTTGGAAAGCCCCGTTTCTTCCCGTCCCTAAACTTTGCCTACCTAGATGTACTAAGCTTAATTGCCCGCCTTTTGAGCTCAATGTTCGCACAAGTCTCATTGTCATGACGACAATATTTTATTATATACCGCATATAGCCTTTTCAAACTAAAGGGACATCACTATGACCCACCTGGCCGGGGAGATCAGACGAAGAAAAAGGCTATCATTGTATAGCACGTGCAATCTGAGAGAAGATATCGACAAGCTCGTTTGGCACTAGTAATTAACTTAGCCACGACCTGTCCAGTTTTGCCCATTGATTGCCACCCATATGGAACCACCCAAAGGATGGTTTCATTATTCGCTAGAAATGTATTCCTGAATGCACAGGCCATTCTATAAGCCAACATAAGCGGGAATGTTGAGATGTCTGGCGTTTTTTCAAGAGTGCTTGTGGCAGCTTGGTAGCTGACTCTTAGCGGTATGACTTCTTATCTATTATTCATGAGCTCGGTCCAAAAAAAATTTGACCAACAACAGAGATCGAGCCGCAAATGACGACCATGAACTGCGGCGCATTAGCCCCCTAGACTATGCCGCCACTTATGTACGCACGTATTGAAGGTCGACCACGCTATTTCACGTACGTTAAGAGCGCATTACAGAAAAAGAGATTTAGAACACTGCATTATGTGTATGGAAAACATATCTGGTATAAGTAGAAGGACCCACCATCAATACTTTGACGCGAAGGACCAGCAATTTTCCCAATGCAGTAATACATCCATCTTATCAACAACGCCACATAAAAAAACAAACAAGTGGGGTCGCTACTTCAGCGAAGCAGTTTACATTCGCATGTATGTAGACACGTTTTACACCCAGCTGAAATCTCTGAGCCTCTGCCCTTGTGCAACTTCCCTTGAAACAATCATTTCTATTTCGTCAAGACTAGTCAGGAAGGGCGTTATCAGACTAATTTCTTCCTAGCGTTGGCTGGTGGATGCCATCACGTCACAGTTACCGTTATATTACAATATTTACAATATAATAGGAAAAACAGTTCTACCTAAGCAGAATTCGACTTTTTAATTGCAAAGCCCACGGCTAGATAATTAGACTTGAAGGGTGGCGCCTGGACGAACTGCCACGTCATTTTATTGGTTCCATCGTTTGATAGCGCAACTAGAAGGTGTAAGAAATACTACGTATGTGCGTCTGGACGCCGGGATATGCGCAAATAGAGACTGCCATTACTGTCATGCACTGAACTAAAGATAAACTGCTTGTTATAGTCGGGCTTCTGGGGTAGTGGACAATGTCGCCCAGTATATTGATGGCAGATTAAAGTCGCTAGTAATTATAACCGGCCTGTCGACTTAGGGGATTTTAAGGGATCATCAATGCTAGCAATGTTTTATTCACTGTAACTGTTTGCTGTTAAAATCCGAAGTGAAGTAAACATCGATTAGCCGTTACCTGGATTCCGAAGGAGAGAACGTGCCGATAGCCACAATCTCAGAATTAGGTGGAATAGCATTCGAGCAGCCTAGAGTACGAGCAGCATGTATACAGACATTAGCATCACTAAAAATATTCAAGTGGACTTTAAGTGATAATGCGGCGAACAATATGTCGCCAGCTTTAACACGCGCGCCTCTCGAGAGGTGTTACTTAGCAGGTATGCAAGTTGCAGAGCAGACGCCTTTCGTGACTGGCTGGAATACATTAGAAGACGAGCAATGACGCGCAAGGCTAGAACAGGTTAAATAGTAATGCACCATCTGTTATTGTTGAGAGATCTGTGCTGCCCGTTTTTTTGTCCGATCATCGCCGATTATAGTCTACTGCGGTATTCACCTTGTCTAAATTGGACACCGTGAAAACCAATTTAAGAGTGGCCGGACCAGGCCTTGAACCCACGACCTCCCGAATGCAAGGCAAAGGCTTTGCCACTAAGCCATCTTGTTTGGTAATAATGTGTAAAAATACATATAACGGTCTATGTTGCTTACAGATTGGGTTCAAGACCTAGGCCGGCCACTCTTAAATTGGTTTTCATGGTTCCCAATTTGGACAAGGTGATTGCCGGAGTGGACTAAAAATAGGCCATGGCATGAAAAAAACCGTACACCGGCATTACCTTTACGGAACAACTAAAATATATATATATATATATATATATATATATATCTTTTTTATGCTGCATTATTAGGATTGCTGTGGTATTTAAAATCGTAGAATTTTGTGCTAGTCAAGCAATGCTTGATGGCAAGTCATAGGTTATGAGTTTTCCCCCACCGTCCACGAAGTCTATGATGGTCGTGCCGATGACCTAAGGGTGTCTGATAAAGGCTCCTACTAGCCTGTGTTGGTAACGTAGGGAATAACGAATAAATAGCAGACATAGCGGGGTTACACGTTCTGAACCTTGTATGGAAATAGACCGGAATACTCAGAGTGATCGTCCGGTTTACCAAGAGTGCATATGTCCGAAAACTTGAGATAAGTTGCATAACCTGTGTTCGGAAACAAGGTACCAAATGAGCACACGGGTGCTACTGCTTGTATTGCCATCTCTAGTGTGTGAACTGCAAAAAAGCGGTTTGAGAGGGGGGATTTGCTCACCTCCATGCAGGGACAAAACACAGCCGAGCCCAGGCACGTTTACGATTATTCAATGCTAGTGTCGGTTCCGGTTGAGGCAGGCCCCTTCGTTTGTCATTAAGGAAAACAGGAGTGAAGACGAGACGCAGCAGTGTCTACGCTAGGCAGAGGCCGGCTGTATTTGGGTGTGCGTGTGTTAGATCGTCTGAAACCTAGTTCTCTATAGCAAAATACCGAAAACGAGTACACATAAGCAGGCGTCGTTGTCGTGACGTACTTACCCACACTCTATCGCCTTTAGTCTAATTCGGAGATTTCTTCAAGCTTGCTTAAAATGCACTGATGAATGAACAAATGAATTTGCGAGCGTTCTAATCCTCCCGAGACGCATTTAGTTTTCAACGTTGCCGCGAGTACTCGGTCACAACATTAGCAAAGTTGGAGCCACTTTCAAGTACTTCTTCGCTGTTCCGCTACTACTACAGCAAATTGAATGCACTTTGTTTTATTTGATTTTACGACGAAGCGCGACCAACTGTGAGTTTGTTTTTCGTATGCACATTACCCTACTAGTGATCAGTGTGTTCTTTTATTTCTTAGCATTTATTCCCAATGGGTTTGATTGCAGTTCAGTTGTTGCAGATGATTGGCAAGATCATAAATAATAACACAAAACAAACGACAAATAAGAGGTATATTGAATATGTCAACGCGTTTACATCTCAGCCAGCTGTTCTGTGACCCCTAAGAGGTCTCAGCTTGGTGTAAAGCTTTTTTGCCCTATTCTTAGCGCTTCAAACCAAAAGCTTTAACCGCGTAGTTGTTAACAGCGACATAAGTCAATGGACTCACTCACCGAGCCAATGCATCCTGATTTGACAGTGCCCGATCAGTGATTTTCTTATTTATTTGCATGCCCGCATAAGTCAGCCTCTCATGGGACTCTTGCACGGTGGAATGGTGGCGCTCATCGCTATCTTGGTGTTGGCTCTCTGCTCGATAGGCTTCTCGGTCACATTACTTATGTCGTAGACGCTTCCGCTGCAAATGCCATTCTCCGGTGTTCTATCGCCTTTTTTATGTATGTTTTTATGTTTTACAATATGTGTTTTATGTTTGTCATTACAATAAAGCACTTGTTCTTCCCAAGTCTACTTACTGCTTTTCGGTTTGGGACCTTCAATATGAAACGGTTAACCGGGACGCAAGATATGTTTCTCAAGCGTCTCAATCCGGGCGGCACGCCCCCAAGATATTCCAATGGACGCTCGACCTTAAATTTGGACCTAATGTTTAAACAGCAAAGTCGTACCGCAGACAACACATTTCGAATTGCCAACTGTTTACATACTTCTTCGAAATTCGCACATGGCTAAGTGGGCACACACACTGCCTGATCGCACTCAGTCATTTGATGCAACTAATGTCCTTCACGACTTTGTCGACAATGTCGAGTGATTTGGCCATTGAATCACACACCCTTTTTTTAATAAAGATAGCTTTGTGTTATGGTATAAACGTCAGGTTATCTTATCAGCACGTTCGACTCCGTATTAGGGTTGGCAAACGTACTTCTTAATGTGTATAAGCAGATCTCAGGGCATACATTGTCACACAACATCAGAATGAGCAGAGTGTTTTGTCTCAGCGGAGGAAAAGTCAGTGATCTATTGTGTTTTAACGGTAGCGCCATGCCTAACACTCAGAGATCTAGAATGTTTAGAACTAAAGAGTGCTAAATCTCCCCAAAACTGCGTCAGCGACTAAACTTTGATGCAAAACTAGTGGTGCCTCATAAACTTTTGTTCAACACCACAATGCTAAAAGCGTATCATTACAACTTATATCAAAGAGAAGAAGAAAGCACGTAATCTGTGATAGGTAATTATACTGAAAGACCCGCTTTCGATTCAAATGAGGGGAACAAACGCGTCTTACAAATCAATTGCCAAATATAGCACGCAGAACAACATGGCATGTATACTATAGCTACATGTTTGCTCACACTGCTTTCCAGTCGACGCGTATGTCTGCAGTCATTGTGGATATTGTAATATATAACGCGGAAGCACATCGCTTAATGCAAAAAAAACAAGGACGAACAGCACGAACATCATGGCGCGGCGTTATTCGGCTATCTGACGGCTTCCGAGGTCTGCTACAGGCCAGCTGAAGAATAACTTGCTTTGTTCGGCGGAAGACACATACTCCGACGAGTTGCTAAGTTAACCCATGAACAGCTTAAAACAGACGAAGCAGTTCCAATCACCCTTAGTTGGGCTTTAGGGGGTGCAGCAGTGAGGCGGTATTAGTGGATGGTGGATGACTATCCAAAGACTTCCTTTCTCTCGTCTTCTTGTGACAGTTTCTCCATGTTGCGATACAGATGGATGTATAAAATTGAGACATGCTTCGATGTCATCACATGATGTGATACGATCATGGTAAGCTGGTAACTCAGACGCTGAACTAATTATTCCGGCTTTGTCTGCTCGAACGGTTCAAGTATTGTACAACTCTACTTTTTCTAGGCTGGTTGTGCTCACTATCATTTAGGACTTTAGCGATTTTTATTTATTATATTCCAATCATTTGCCTGTTGTCACACACCACCAATGTCTTCCGGTTTGTCTTGCTGAAAAGGGCCACTCATCAGATACATACAGGTCACATTCCGTTTATTGTTTGAGTTTGGTTTAAAGAAGTGAACAACACGTGATTGGCGACTTCTAAAAAACCGAAAAAGGAGGAGCAACGAATCTGCATAAGACTCTGAATGAAAAATCAATTCATATGTTCCAAAGTGGCAAAAATGTTATGAACTGCTTATAGTGATCAAGCAGTATCCCAAAACACTGTGTATATGTGATGCCGTCGATTTCCAAACGGACGTAAAAAGGCCGGAGATTATTCTTGTACGGAAAGGCTGGCGACGTCAACAACAAAATAAAACGTTGAAAAAGTTCGTGGCATGTCACTTAAAAATCGCCGAATTACTATCAGGGTAACTAAATCAATAGTCGGAATTAAACTTTCAGAGAAGAGCAGAAGACCCTGGAATGCTTCAGGAAGTGACTACAGGGGGGATCCCATCAACAGGGGCATGCTTCATGGTTATATGGTTACGACGATATGGTACTCCATCACGATAACGCACCGGCACACACGTCGTAACTGATTTTGGATTATTTGATTAAAACAAAAATCGATTTCTATATTTCTGCAACCTCCCTATTCGTCGAAATTGGCTTCTTGCAACTTTTCCTGTTTCCACAAAAAAATCAAAATTTTAACCACGTTTCAAGACAATAGAAAATATAAAGAACAAATCGCAAGAGCAAGTCAACTCCATTCTGAAAGTTTGCATTTAAAAAATGTTTCGAATAGTAGGAAAAAAGGTACCACAAGTACACTGCAGCCGGTAAGAGTTACTTTGAAGGGTACAAATTTTTTTGAAAGATTGAATAAATACATTGTTTCTTTTAAATGTGTATTAGAACTTTTTATACATATATATATATTTTTTTTATAGACGAGTATATAGTCCATTTTTTTTCCGTATATTATATATCATTATGTATGTGGGATACATATCACGGAGGGTTAGCTAAGCCAATGGCGGGGCGTGTATTGTCACTATTACGTGTCCGTTTCGTTTAGGCTAGGCCGAGACCACTTCAGAAGTGTGTTCCGAACGGAGGCCGCGTTTCCACGTTGTATGTCAAGATCCAGACATTGTTTAAAAAAGAACGACGATCTGCTATCAACGGGTGACAGATTTAACAAAGTGCCGACTTGGCGGATCAGCTACTTGGTTCGAATACCAGGAGCACCCAAGGTCTCAAACGCAAGAGGGCAGAATCGTTCCACCCGTTTGGTGTTCCCGCTACGGCTGATGGCGCTTCTATCGGCAACACCGCCGCTGACATGCTACCTGCATCACAGGATTTAATTAATTTAGCTAATTGCGGGGGATTATCAAGAAAATCATAACTGACATGCAATTTGCACAATGCAGCTTCATATGCTGTTAACGATCAGTGGCCCTAATAGATTCAGATTTGAGATTCCGCAATTTAGATTTCTATTTCACCTATTAGCGAATTCAAAAGACAATAAGGAAAAAGGATAAGAAATAAAAATGCCAAATCGCTCTATTTGTACACAGCTTTTGGAGGTGACTTAGGACTGGGCTAGGTTCACAAAGGCTAGATAAATGCTTTACAACGTTTATTTTGAGTAAAATAGCGTATTCGACAGAGTAGATCACCCTCTTCTGCTCCGCAAATTGGCAAATCCGCAAACATTTATTTCGTGTAAAGGTTGGTGATTAGCTTAGTCGGTCATGTTCTGCACTATCTGGTGCCCCTTAAAGAGGACGTTTAACCTCCCTTCTATATACGGGTTTTGTTCTGAACAAGAAGAAGTATCTTCCATTTACGGTCAAATATGAATATATCTTGAATATGCAGATGACCTGAAACTTGATTATCCGATTTGCTAAAGTGAATTCTATGCTGTCTGCAGTCACCCGCCGACCGTGTTGCTCGATGGTGTTCCGAAAATGACATCATGGTCTCACTCTTCAAATGTGTAATGCTAAAACGTGGAGTATTGGATCGCTATATACATGTGACTTAGGCGTACACATAAACAAGATCTTGATTTTAGCCTTCACAGTATCAATGCTGTGGAGTTAGCTTTGTGTCTTCTTAGCACAATCTTCCGCTGCTTCATCCTAACGATTCCTTATATGTACAATCGCCCGTATGAATCTCTATTCTTCCCAAGCATATTGCTCTCCTGTCTGGGAGCCGCATTTCACTATACATAGAATGCTAGTGGAAGGCGTCTAAGACACGTTTCTGAGGCTCCTGCGGTTTACATGCACCCAAAGCGTGTCAGCTGTTGTTGTTCATAGTGCAGACTCACTTTTAGAGCAAGACAACATATCTGCTCTACGTCAACTAACCGCATGTTAATAGCTAGGATGCTTTTTTGATGTACTCTCCAATAACCTAGTAATCCATCACTCCAAAAGCTATGGCGCGTTTTGAATGCGTAAAGGTGTTGTTTGCTTGGCGGATGACCAAATGGGCGCATGCATGGATTCAAATAGTATCTGTAGTATTTGACAATTAGTATTCTACATATATTGTAGTATTGTGGGTGCATTTGTGCTTGCAGCGATCATGAAGTATTAGAAATGATGAAACTGTACCATTAATTAGAAGATGTGTAATGCTTATACTCTATTTTATAAACACGTATGACATAAAATATGAGCCATGAATAAACGTGCGGGCTTGACTAATAAAAGCCGAGGTGTTTCTGACAAAGTTGGTGTGATAGAAGTACTTTGTCGAGCCCGGTAGCGATGTGCATTCGTCTGCGCCTCACGACCGGAGAAAACACATAGATGCGTGTGTTCAAGCCACACCGTTTAACATGTGTATTTGTGGGGGTCCGTTTATGAAGCAATGCAAAAAGCAGTCCCGTGGACATTAAATCTTGGCTGAGGGTCAGCCCGAAAAAAGGAGTACCTTTAGAGTATCACGTAGATAGAAGACATTCGTTTGAAATGAGTATAAAATAGCTGTGATAAATCCATAGCGCCAAACACGTCAGTATAATCGGTTCCTTCATGCGTCGACTAATTCTTCCGCAAATTTAGATTTTGCACAACTATCTAGGAGAGAAAAGGCAGAATAAGTACTTTTATAAATTTCATTCTCTTGCCCACGCAAAACGTTTCCACCCTTTCCTTTCAATGGGAAGAAATATTTGCTTGCCGAGTTCTACCAAACCTTAAAATAAGTTCATATTGTTATGAATGATATATATATATATATACAGTCACTGAAAAAAATATAGGGCCACCCATGTTTGCCACATTTCACGCATTTATTATAACCGATTGTGTAAAGATCATAATGATACATGCTCACAGAGTAACAGCGGATACTTTTATCGACATTTGGAGTATCGGGTTACCTTAAAACACGAGATTTCGACATTTGGCACAGCTACGCTGCAAAAAAATTATAAAGTCACCACCAAGATGCATGTCTTAGCGAGTGAGTTGAGGGGAATAACAACGTTTGGGCTCATTTCACGGCTCGACGGAAACGAAAGCAGACCTCCTACTAGACATTTTTCTGTGCTGAAACGATGGGTTTGGGTCGGCGTCTCACGAGTGACGAAAAGACCCAAATCAAGGCTTATAAGGATGTCGGCCTCTCTAATCGGGAAATTTCCCGTCGATTGGGGCGTTCTCGCCAAGTAGTGAACAACTTCGTGAATTTGGGTGAAAAATACGGCGTAAAAAAGAGTCCGGGGCGTCCAAATGCCATTTCGGAACGAAACAAGCGCGCAATTTTGAAGATAGCCTTGAACTCTGCGCTCTCGGCAAAGGCAATTGCGGCGGCGGCCGGTGTGCAAACGAACATGCAAAATGTGCAAAACCTCCACAGGAAGACACTTTGGCTCACGAGAAAAAAACTTAAGAGAAAACCACGATTGACCGTTGAGCATCAGAAAGCTCGTCTCGACTTTGCCCAGGTTACGATGTCATGGACCATTGAATGGCACCGAGTGCTCTTTTCGGATGAAAAAAAGTTCAATTGTGATGGACCGGATGGATTTAACTATTATTTCCACGATGTGCGCAAGGAAGAACGATTTTTGTCAAAACGGCACTCAGGTGGCGGTTCGGTGATGATCTGGGCCGCTGTCGGGTATTATACAAGGTCGCCGATTGTGTTTTTAGACGGTTGTGTTTTTTCGACGCGCTATAGGGATCTACTAGAAAAGCAATCCGCACATTTTGAGCTGATAGGAGGACCCGACTTTGTTTTTCAACACGATAATGCCCCGATTCACACTGCTAAGTTGATCGAAAGCTGGTTCGAACAACGCCACATTGAGGTCCTACGCTGGCCTGCAGTCTCACCTGATCTTAATATTATCGAGAATGTATGGGGCTGGCTCGCCCGAAAGGTTTACACCGACGAAAAACAATTTTCAAACCAGGTAGAACTAAAAAAAAGCAATTGTGAAGGCTTGGGACGAGCTCTCGCAGGACGTCATCCAAAACTTGTCCAACAGTATACCAAACCGCATTTTTGAAGTTATCCGACGTAATGGGAAGTTCACTATTATAATTAAGTATAGTTGTTAGGTGCCGTGAAATGAGCCCAAACGTTGTTATTCCACTCAATTCACTCGCTAAGACATGCATCTTGGTGGTGACTTTATAATTTTTTTGCAGCGTAGCTGTGCCAAATGTCGAAATCTCGTGTTTTAAGGTAACCCGATACTCCAAATGTCGATAAAAGTATCCGCTGTTACTCTGTGAGCATGTATCATTATGATCTTTACACAATCGGTTATAATAAATGCGTGAAATGTGGCAAACATGGGTGGCCCTATATTTTTTTCAGTGACTGTATATACAGGGTGTTCCTATTTGTGTATCCAAAACGCTAGGGTATGGTCAAACTCGGTGAGAAAATCATTTTTGCCAATGGGTGGAAGCCGGGAAAACGTTTTGTTTAGGAGTGAGGATGAAATTTATAAAAGCAGTTATTCTGTCTTTTTTCTCCTACATAGTTGTGCAAAATCTACGTTTGCGGGAGAACCAGTCGAACAAAGGAACCGATCATACCGGCGTGTTTGGCGGAAAATTCTGCACAATACAGCTACAAAAGTATACATTACTAGCTTGCGTAGGAAAAAGCGAATAGCCAGATTAAGGAAAGTCATAAAAAGTCAAAATGTTAGGTTAACGCTTTTTTGTGCAACATCGTAATTTTTTCCATTACGACCAACAATGCACGTCCAAAAGACTACTCTTAGGCAATAGCAGATTTAATGCCCACTACATTCGTACCAAAGTGATGGTGCTGCGTTACGTTGTTATGTTTCACGTTGAAGTTTTCACGTCCAGAACCGTAGCATTTTGCCAAGACGTTTCCGGCCCCTCTTTCCATTAGAAAAAATTATTCTCTTGCTGAGTTCTACCAAACCTTAAAATATGTACCTAACTTTCTCATACACCCTATGCATGTATGCATGCCTTCGCTTTCGATATGACTGTCGAAAAAGCTTAGTTACTTGGCAACTACGTAACGCAGCACCATCATTTTGGTACAAATGTAGTGGGCGTTAAATCTGCTATTGCCTGAAGGTAGTCTTTTGGACGTGCATTTTTGGTCGTAATGGAAAAATTACGATGTTGCACAAAAAAGCGTTAACGTAACATTTTGACTTTTTATGACTTTCCTTAATCTGGCTATTCGCTTTTTGCTACGCAAGCTAGTAATGTATACTTTATTGTGCAGAATTTTCCGCCAAACACGCCGGTATGATCGGTTCCTTTATGCGCTGACTGGTTCTCCCGCAAACGTAGATTGCACAACTATGTAGGAGAAAAAAGACAGAATAACTGCTTTTATAAATTTCATCCTCACTTCTAAACAAAACGTTTTCCCGGCTTCCACCCATTGGCAAAAATGATTTTCTCACCGAGTTTGAACATACCCTAGCGTTTTGGACACACAAATAGGAACACCCTGTATATATATAAAGAGAGAAAGCGAGAGAGTGAGATGAGTGCGTTACACTTAGCTGACATTAATCAAGTTACTTTTACTGAGATCAGCACATCTGTAAGGCACGACGCACAGGCATTCGATAGTAGCTCGCGTTGTGTGTACTTCGCCACTGGCCCAGCATGCCAGCAAGGGATACGTTCAAATACAACGTTCTGTCTGCTCACCGGATCAGCGGCGATTAACTTATCACTTCCATATTTGGCCAGTCATGCCGGCTGGCAGCGTGGAATAATCAGAGACAGCAGCAGAGACGGCGAAAGCAGCTACCTTTGTCTAGGTTTGTCTGTTGTTGCCGCGGGTGTTGTTGTTGCTGCTGTTGCTGTTGTTGTGGATGCTGATGTTGTCAATGCTGACTCTCCCATTGTCAGGCCAATCAGTTCAGCGAGCGCCATATGACAAGACCCGAGCTTTGTGCAGCTGTGTCTGCCCGACTAGACGAAGGTTGCCCAGCCAGTTGAGTACACCCACTAAGAGATTACACGAATAATCGAACTGATCAGCAAGATGCATTGTCGTTGACGTCGGCGAGGCCAGCCACGTCGCTGACTTGATGACTTGAGGCAACTTGATTACTGTTACTTGACAATCTAGAGTCAGCAACAACCTGAGGGCCTGAGGGGTAGAACGGGCCCCTGGACGGCCTTGGTGATTCTTTTTCTTTTTTTCGATCGACTGATATACCAATCTCTACGATTTTACCTGGTAGTTAGTTAGCTGGCTTAAATTTCTGGCTCGATTGGGTCGCATGGGTGGGGTCGATTGTACCCGGTGTCGTCGCGTCCAGAGAATCCGTCCGTCGTCTCGAGACTGTCCCGGATCGGCTGCTGGCCTTTGACTTTGGCTGCGGGGTCCCAAAAACAATACGTGGCGTCGCTATGGCGCTGATCCATGACGCTAGCCGCCGGCTGCCGGTTGACATTTGTACCGTGCTGTGCTTGACTGTACTGATTGCAGCGGAACTGGCGGCGGCGGCGGCGGCAACAACAGCCGCGAGAGGGACTGTTGCGCGATCCCAGACCCGCAGTGAGGTGGCGCGAAAAGTGAAGCCAATTCAGTGGAACAGCTCGTTCTACCGGGAGCAGTTCCACGTATGTAAGACACTGCGGCCGCAAAATCGCGTCGAGGAGATTCGTGCGCGAAGATTCGCAACGGAAATGTTCAACCGCTGTGGCTCAAAGTTTGCGCTGAAAATGTTCACTAGGCACCGTGCACCTCGCTTCGGTGAGTTTGTAGTTAGTGACGCTGACAACGCATACAGACGCGTTGTTGAATGAGTGCGCGCTTGATAAAGTACTCGCGCAAGTACTCGCCACAGTGTTTTCGAGGTTTATTACGTTTACTCATTTTGTCAGTGCCAACGTCCTAGTTGAAACGTTAGTTGAAGGCGCAGGTGACTAATAACGCCAGTGGCGGTTTTAGTGACAGCTTCTCTTAAATCCAGCGGCACACTTTGGTCACTTCAGGTGGGTTCCAGTTCGGTTTTATCCTATCCAAGAACAATATTTGTCACTAGCTTGCTCACAGTACCGTACATAGATTTCTCGGGATTATTCACGGAACTAGCTAAATGGATGATTATTGATTCGCCATTTGTGATCTAGTAGCACAGGCGACTTGCTTGTTGAATAAATTATTTTTTGTATGAGTTGTAATTTTTACAATGCATAAATTCCCTGCCGCAAGAAAGAAGAAAATGAAAAATGTAGGCTCAAAGTTGATTCATGATGGCAACAACTAGAATATGTTTGTCTCGTGCACAAAGAGCGGAACAAGGCCTCATCTCTTTTAAAAGGAAAGTCGGTAAGTGGCAACATGACTGCCTATTTCTTGCTGGATAAAATGAAAAACGAGTTCTGTTAAGGCACGGTTTTTCGGTTATATACATTTTTAAGGTCTACAGCTCGACGACCCGGATAATGCCGTAAATGGCAAATGTGCTGCGTGTCGCGGTTCAATATCATCGCAAAGAAATACATATATCTCGTATGTAGATCTCAACGCGTCGTATCGAATCACTTCTCCGCAGTGATTCATATGTTAAGTAAAGTACTGGTTAAAGTAGTAGCATTTTACATACCACAAGCAGGCCTTCGATTAGATTTGCAATCAATCCTTAAACGTCACATCGCTGAGATTACATTAGCTTAGCTTTTCAAGTTGGGACTGGCGTTCCATATTCGGCTGGAGCAGTATAAATAAGCACATAGCAGTTCCGCCACTACTCCGGTTCCCGTAGCACGGCGTGTATCGTTTACATACCTTTCTAAATTGCTTTCTGCGATGGAGAAGAAAGGGTCTGTGTTGCGTTTTCTCGGTTTATAGTTTACTAGCCCAAACTTTAACAACCCTACATACCTGAACGACGTAGTAACGTTCGTATGTCACGCTGTGAACGAGCAATGTGAACAGAGCGTCAACTCAGTACTTACCTAGGCGTAGGAAATTGCTCAAGTTATTTAATCAAATCTTGTTTCTTAAAATATGTTTCCCAGCTTTAAGCCTTCCTGTAATTTTTTTCAGATTTTCTGTAAGGCTAATGCCCGTGTACGTTTTTTTTATGTCATGGCTAATTTTTTCATTCACTCCGGCATTTACCTTGTCTAAATTAGAAATCATGCAAACCAATTTAAGAGCGGCCGGTCTGCGTCTCGAACCCAGTCCTCCCGAATGCAAGGCAAAGGCTTTGCCACTAAGCCATCGTGCTCGGTAAAATAATTGACAGAACAGTGAATCATATAGAGTAAAACTGCTCTACCTGAAATGATCATTTGTCGTCACTCTAGTCGGTATAAGTTAAAACGATCAAGGTGTAGCTAGCCATGTAGTCTTAGCTAACGCACATCAGTCCTGGAGCTCACATCGGAGCGTGGGGAAATCGGACGTGAGGAAAAGTCAACGGGGCAAGTAGTTCTCGACTGATTCTTAACTCAACGACACTAAACCTTCTAACAATGGCGCGCTACTCTTGATTGCTGTGAAATGTATATAGTCGCAACTTCAAATAGTCATCACGCTTCAGCTTAGGATAATATACTGCGAACAAATTTGCACAATATTAATGACTCAACGAATGATGAGCGAATTTATATTTAGGTTTTTTTTTACAGGAGGGAGAAATGCTTTTAGGCACGCTGTGCAGGACTACACGCCGGCTGGTAGCTCGATGACTACCAAAGCCTCTGTATTACCTGCTAAAACCCTCATACCTCCTGTCATCCCCCGTAACCGGATCCTATAGATGAAACAAATATTGCTCACAATTAAGGAGGAGTATTAATTAAAAAAAAATGATTTCCCGTAAGGCTAATGCCTATGTACGGTTTTTTTCCCTGTCATTGCTAATTTTCAATCCACTACGGCATTAACCTTGTTTCAATTGGAAACCATGCAAACCAATTTAAGAGTGGCCGGTCTGGGTCTCGAACCCAGTCCTCCCGAATGCAAGGCAAAGACTTTGCCACTAAGCCAATTTGCTCAGTGTTAGTTATTATTTAGCTAGATATGCTAGTCAAGTGGTAGATATCAGCATTTGCATCACCAACTTGATCATCATCATCATTCTTTGTTGTCACAGCCCTGATTACAGTAATCAAGGTCCTGTGCTGGACCGGGACGGTGGCCTACGCATTTGTGGCCGACGACAATTCGACCACGGTACCTCCGGATAAGAGAAATGTATTGTTTCGGGTCTTCGGCAAGTTCGTCGACTTTATGGTAGCCGCGAATGTATCGTTTGTCGCTCGCTCGGGGAAGCGCCGATACGTCATAACAACGCAGCTGGTCAGTGACATCGCGACGGGAGTATTGGCGTGCATCTTCAACGCAAAGTTCAGTCCGCCGGTGGATCTTGACTACATCAAGCCTGCGGCGGGTTACTACACAAACATGTTGTGATTCGATGCGGTAAGGCCGCCCACATGTTTATAGTTTGACACTTGCGTTAAGCCTACGTAAGTGTATTTTTAAAACTGAGTTTGGTCCACATGTTTATAGTTATGTTGTTTTTTCAACTTGATTCCAATGCTTATAGCTGTCAACTTGAATTAATCCCACATGGTTGTAGTTTATGTTGCCTGAGGTAGGTCCACAAAATGTGTCTCGTTTTTTCCTATTTGAGTTAGGCCTAAAGATTTAATTTTTTGTTTATTTGAGTTAGTCCACGCGTTTGTTGATTGATTCTGTACGTGTATTCAACTGTATAAACAAGGGGGCTGCTTTGGTGAAATATTCTGGCTCAATTTGAGTTGCTTTGAGCATAATTAGCAAACATTAGGTTGCACATCTAGATTTGTACTCGCACTACTACTACGACTAATCCAATAACCCAAATATCCTATCTCAATATTCCCGGTTGTTTGGTGCACTGGTATACACTCGCTCGTTCCATGTTCTCCATAGTAGGCAAGCTAACGCTGAGTTAATAGGCGCAGCGTTCTCTATCACTGTGAGGGGCTAGTTTCATAGTTTGTTGAATAAATTGGCTATGTGTTTGGCATAAGATACCTACCATTTTGTTCAGACGGGTATATTTGGTACGCACTGCCGTCCTAATAGTAATTTGTGTTTGTAAACTGCCTAAAGGTAAATGCCTTTGATTCAGTATAAATTTATGCGCTTTTAGAACCCCATCATTGCTAAGATTAAACGTTTTTAGTTGAATGTGTCAAAAATGTGTCAACCGATTGAATATCACGACTAACCTGGCAAAGGAAAGACTCCTAGAGTTAAAAAAATATTCCTTTCGCGTATCTATGCGTTAATTGATCCATATAGTTTAATGTTAGAAACTATCTTTAATAATAGATATATTGTTGCGTCGGCGTTAAAATACGCGTTATGCTCGTCCATTATGATTTATTAACACCCAAATTGATAATCCATTGACGTTCATACCAGACCGAATTTGGATAGACGTTGGTAGTAATAAAGCCGGCGGTCGTCGCTCGTGTCATACTGTTAAAAACATCAGAATCTTCTCAGCTGCATGTCTCTCTCATAACATTACACGACCCTCTCAGTCGTCATCGAATTGCATGCTCCTCCGTTTGTCCCTTAGTGGGTTCGAATCACGAGGTCACCCCAGAGCTATATGTGAAGCTTGACACAGTTGCGGGCAGTTAGTGCGAAGCAAACCCGGTCATGTAGGTTAGGAAGTTACCAGCTTTTTAGTGTGTTTGAAAGTCCCACACTACCCAGACCAAAGGGCGTGCTTTATGCATTTTTGTTTCTGGTCCCTGCAAAAAAAAAAATAGGCTCCTTAACCTTAATCAAACTGCGGTTACGTATAATGGCTACTTTCGGCACATGTGCTTGCTTCCCGACCGCTCATGCGTTGCCGCTACATCCTATGGATGCTGTGCGTGCTACCAAACGGGTATTCCTGGTGCGCTATGCAACGGCCTTAACGGTTACAAATGTTGATTGCAGAACGTCGTCACGAAGCGTGTGCCAGCTTAACTGCTGAAAGCGGCGCAAATCTGCCAGGCCATCGTAAAATTTTAAATTCGCGTCATTGAGCAGCAGTAAGTCATCGACATCCGGAAACGCGTTCTGACTGCAATAGCTGCAAATAGCTCCTGTGATAAGTGAGAAATAAACATGAACTTCGAATCAGAGTAATGAACTGTATGGTACGTTTTTTTTGCTGTGTTATCTAAGACTAAAGTCAAAATTAGGTGCCGGTAGTGTGGTTTCAGTACCGGCTCCGTAGCTAGGCAGATTTTATTTATGTATTTGCCTAGGCCCGTCCAAGCAGTAGCCGTCTCTAGTGTAGTACCCCCTAGATCAAAATGAATTACCAATATTTGGTCTAAGGTAGATAAGGTAAACATATTTTGGAGTGTTTAGTACAGATGGTAATACTTATTACTTTATATATAAATACACAGCTTTTACACCATACGCTCCTCCACTGCTAACACCATTGCATATTGCCGGTGCAGGTACCTCATGCAGTCCAGGACCGAAGTTGCTGCTTGGATTATTTCATTATATTATGTTTGTATGTATATTTTGTTATATTTATGGAAAATTACGTGTTTTATTACTTAAGTGTTTTTTGTTGTTGTCAATAATCCGCTGCAAGAGCCGCGCTGCCAATTATATATGCACTATCATATGAGAAGTCGTAATAATCGTACCTTAGTAGCCTGGAAAGACCTCCTATATATACCCCGTATTATCACACCATCTTGTGTATTTATAGATTACCTTCTATTTGCAATCCTAGTATTGGCTTTGTATTGTTTGGCTTGAACAAACAGAAAATCATCGTATATTATACAAATACATTGTCGTTAGTTTGTCGTAATTAGACATTTTATCTTGCCGCTAAACGACATGCACATGCGCCATATCACTCTACCTTCGCCGATTGTAAAGCAATGCTCATCTGCAGCAAAGCTGAGCGCAATACCGTAAAACTGAAAACGTGTTGTCTGAGATCAACCGTCGAAAACGCGAAAAACTCTATCAAAGTCTATTGTTCTTCTTGTGTGTTTTATTTCAAGCCGCAACGTACACGTCAGTGACCTATATACATATCGATTTTTAGACACTTCTTCGTAGTGGATTCTGGCACTACGTAGAAAATTTAGTATACTCTTTCGATCATAGATCAAATTATCTCTGGAGTCAGCGCTTCATTAGTACTAAGGCTGTGGCGCGTACTCAGTATATCAATATTTTTTTGCATGGCGGTTCGCCAAATGGCGTATAACAATAACATACTGACTAGTTAAGATTTGTACTCAGCGGCCTTGCACACTCTTGCTAAGCACATGTTTGAAACACATAAGATATTGTTACTAGGACTACCCCTTTGTCTAAACAAACAGAATTGCTATGTTCTGTTAAAATGTCATTGACCTACATGTGCAAATCTCAAGGAAGATCACATTGAAGAGCTGCGTCTGTGTGTTGCACCGGGATCGAACCCGCAACTCGTCCTGCCAAAGTCGCCGACTATCTTTTCTACGCGCTTTTTTAAAAAGGGCTACCGGCCGTATATTTAAATATAGATATACATTCAATTAACAAAATTCAATTATCTTTATTTCACTCAGATTGAGTATAATATACAGTTCAAAAATGTTTCTTTATAATGCTCTATTTTCTTCACGTTTCTGGCGAGAGAAGTAGTGTAACGATATTTGGTCCAGCGCTGCGCATTCCACTGCATGGTACTTGGCACACCCCTGCAGGTGCACAGCTCGCACTCCTCGTGAAAGGCTGCGTTTGAACATACCGGGTAGTGATAACCATGCACGATGTACCTAATATATACGTGGCGACTGTCACATGCAGGACCAGATCAAAGGCAATACTTATGTATGTATGTCTATATATATATATATATATATATATATATAGAGAGAGAGAGAGAGAGAGAGAGAGAGAATAAATTTTAATTTTATAAAGAATCGCGCTTGTCTTGGAGGGCACCTCGTGCACATAGAGGATATCGCATTGGAAAGTGACTAATCGGGTATATACGTCAAATTTGAGGATTTTATTTTGCTTTACAAACCCAGGTTTTATTTTTCATGCTCCAGGACATTTAATAATAAGCCTCTCTTTCAATTTGACTGAGCATCTCACAAGCGCAGCTTCCTCAGGAATGCAGTTCAAGTCAGCCAGACATTTTCAGTTCCATCTATGAGCCACCATGCACTTCCAATTTAAGCGCGTCTTTGAAGCTCGCTAAGGCGAAGATTCTCATGACGTGGGGTAGATTCTAAACTGGGCTCACGCCGTCCATTTCACGCTGCACGTGTGCTATCAACAACGTCTAGTTTAGATGGCGTAGTACGGCTTTATATTGGCGAGACTTAAACTTCGCGGCGGATCACTTGTTTAACGCTCAGTCTGTGGCCATTAAGTGCCTGTAAAAGAAAGTCGCGGTTTAGCCGGCCAGCCCTTATATATCTTCATTGTCCCTAACAATGGGTAACAATATCATTTTCAGTGTTTGACCAGCAATTAGGCCAGACAAACCGTCGAACAGCCGCTTTGCCTCATTGCGAACGAACTCTACGGTGCTACGTATACACGGGCATCAAAGCTCTAACTCTAACCGACCGCGTCATGCAACCGCAACCGACCTTACAATGCACGCCGCTTGCTTAACCACGCTCTCTCTCTCTCTCTCTCAGTACACTAACCATGAGACTTTCGCTGAGATTGCTACAAGCTATCCTTATCCACTACTGGTCGAGTTCGAAACCCTCTCATAGAGACGTCCTGCCGCAGCGGGCGCCGTGCCGTGCCGTTCTCCTGGTCTCATGGTCGTAGCTATATTCCTAATTGGTGAAAGCAGCAAATCGCCAGGCTCAGCAGACACACACTACAGTATCATGTTAGCCTGATTTACAAGCAGCCGCCTACTGTTCCTCCTACTTCTTCTTCTCCTGCTCTCTGCTCCCACCAAGCAATCGTTCGAGTCGAGCCGAGGGAGGAGCGCGTAAGGCTGGACCGTTCTGGCCGCAAATGCCGATCGACGTTTACGTTGGTTGTGCTACGAGCTACGATCAACTCATGACTACTGGCGGACTACCTACCTACCTACCTAGCTACCACTACGAGCCCAGTTGCAGCCCATGACGGCGGCGGCGGCGGCGACTGCGTAAAGCCATTCGAGCAGCAAGAAGCGAGTGTGAACCAGCTCGAGAGTGAACCGCGAGCCGCAGGCGTAGAGTCTGCGTGTGCCAACAGCAAATTGACCAACCAACGGATGGACCAAAGCCAGTCCAAGCGGCAGCGGCAGCAGCAGCAGCAGCAAACGTTACTGTAGTGACAGAAGTAGGAGAAGGAGAGGAGGGAACCTGGGAACGCAGCAAGCTCTGATGAATTATTCAGCTGCTATGCTCGTCGTCTGCTACCGACGAACGGCTGCATTAGACTGCAGCTGTGGGTTCTTCGTTGCATCGTCTCTGCGTGGCTCGTTGCGTTTCTCCCTTTTCCTATTCCTCTTTGTCTGTCGTTTTTATTCTATCCCTCCTCACTCTCTCTCTCTTGCGTTTCACAATCTCTCTACATATCGCTCTTTATTTCTCTCTTTCTCGCTATTTTCTCCTCTATGCCTACTCCCCATTCCAGTCAGTACTTTTCGATCTGTTACTTTCCCTTTCATTCCTACCCGCAAAGCTAACAACAAACCGTCGTCTACGGGTCGAAGGAACAACTCCTCGATTCTTTCTCGGCCAGCAAACCCCCCGCCCCCCGCCCGAAGCCCGAACTTCCATTTGCCGCCTTGCCCAAAGCCCGCACACCAGGTGGAATAGAGAGCGTGTCGAGTAGCATTTGCGGCATAGAACGAGGCCACGCTGTAGGTCGGGTTGTCGGACGAACCTCAAGGGAACGCTCAGTCATCCTCTTCGCCGTCTCGTCGTCATCGTCATCAGCCTCTTTGGCTGGTGCTGTCAACGCACCGAACCTCTTCTTCTTTTTCTGCTGAGAGAACAACTTTGTTTTCCTCTTCTTCCCTCGCCCCTTTTCCCTTGGCTGAGCTTTCGTCGCCTTGCTATTTTCGTCATCTCAGTCTCTGTGGAGAACGGACCTACCTATTTAGTGACTACCCTGTGGCCGCCTCCAATAATGTGCATAATAGCATATTGTCCGTCAATTAAATCGGTAGATAAATTTACTTCAAATTAATTTTTTTACAGTTTTTCATGGGTTTTGCGAGGTGAAGTGCACGGCATTTGTGAGGCCTTAAATCATATGAAAAAAGCTATCGTGAATGGCAGTAGTAATACGTATTTGTGTATTTTTATTCATATATAGTATTTGCATTGTCTACTTGATAACATTCGTGATTTTCCTTCTATGACTAGATAAGAAAGAGTTATTTTACACCGCCAGCCTCTAAAACGTGTCTGATTGCAAGCCTACTCGGAATGGCGTACTAAGTGCGGTGCTGCTTGCGGCACTTAGCATATGTAATGTCAATATTGCTTAAGTAAAATAAGTATTTAGAAATATTTTCTAATTTACATCCGAGGGTCCGCCTGGGTATGGAGGTTAATTATAGGGCGTAACAGGCCCTACGATGCCATATCTGATACCTACCCGTTGTACACGCTAAGTGCCGTTTGTGTCCTGTTTTACAAAGTGTTTCTTATGATAAGGTTGCCAGACCTCGCTACAGTATGTTAAAATTGGAAAGACTAGACTTTTGCACAAACTAAGATTTTGTTTCACTTTTTGCCTTCTATCATTTTTTTATTTGAATTTTTGTTTTTAATAGGAGTCTTATTTTTGTCAGTAGCACTTCAACGGTCCAAGGCGTCTTATTTTAATCCGATCGTACATAGTTTATGAGTTATTGCATTTGGTAAAAGGCAGGAACCCTCAAAGGAGATGCCCCAGGCGTAAGTTGTGATTACACGTTTTTGAACATATAAAAAACAGCAACGGAAATTAGATGCAGTTTACGGCGCACAGTGCCATTATCAAATGGATTGCCTAATTTAAAAGAAAAAGCATGCGCACTGAGAATGTAGCACGTTCTGGACGGCAAAAGCTTCGGACAAAAAAGAATGATAGAGGTCTTCGAACGTGTGATTGGCTGACCGCTGATTGAAGCTGCGCAAAACAGCGGTATAAATTGGCATTTACTACGGTGCAATTTTTTTCCATTATTACATACATTCAAACAATTATAACTATTCAGGTAATTTTGCAGAAAAAGCTATCGCCCGTGTCTAATATAGGTATATATATATATATATATATATATATATATATAACGGGCCTGAATGTTTTTCGAACCGAGCGTAAGCCGCCAGAGCGACCGCTGGTCCAGTCGTAAGTTGTAAAAGACGTATCAGTAATCGGGTTTGTTGAACCTCACTTGACTCGCGTGCCGAATTGGCGGGCTGACTGTTCTGTATGCATCAAATGTCCATCTTCCAGCCCATCCAAAGTCAATTCATGTCCCTATTGCTCGTGCAAAAAGTTCTTCGCAGAGAGTGTTTAGAATATATCTATATTCTAAACAACATTCTGCTTAAACGGCCCAAAGAAGTACGCCGTTTCTCAGTAGAGTTTCATTTTTGCTATGATGTACAAGGTACGTGACAAGATAACAAATGCACTCAAAAGGTATAAAAAGTCGTTCGAAGAAGCAACACAAATATTCTAGGTGCTAGAGTTCCTTAAACTGGCTCGCGGTTGTACTTACCGGCTTCACTTCATTGTCCATATTTAGAGTTTAGTAACATTTGGTAGGAGGATTTTGTCGCACGCCTTAAAACTGCTTCCGTCGGCAGCACAGTTGAGTAGTAGAGTCTATGCCACACTCCAGTAGCTACTTGATCTCTTAAAGGGCCTGCGCTAATACATGCCTGATATGCATTATGCATAATATGCAATATTCTGTAGATGCTTTATTTGTCGAAATCATTGATTAGCAGTTAATTTATTGTACATATATATATATATATATATATATATATATATATATATATATGTTGATTTCATTGAAAAAAGTGACATTCTCTTTCCGGGACAATTCGGATTTAGGGAAGGGCGAAGTACTGAAGACGCAATGATTGAAGTTCGAAACTTCATGGGGGCAATGATAGAGAAGAAAAACAAGTTTGTCTGGTCTTTCTTGATTTACAAAAAGCTTTTGATTGTGTAATCGGATAAGATTAGTAAATAAATTGAAGGCGTTGGGGCTATGCAAGACAAAATACGACATACTTGAAGACTACTTATCTGACAGGCAACAGCGTACAAAGTATAAGGAATGTTTGAGTAAACCTGCTTTTGTTAATCACGGAGTACCTCAGGGTTCCGTTCTGGGACCAACACTGTTTAATATATACATTAACGATATACGCTCATTTTGTAATGATGTGAAAATTGTTCAGTTCGCGGATGATACATGCATTCGTATTGAGAGTGATACCAGAAATGAGCTAATAGAAAAGGTAACAAGTACTATGGCGAGGAATTCATCTCTGGTTGCGAATCAACAATCTATGTCTTAATGTAAAGAAGACGAAAATTATGAAAATCAAGATGGGGTACGCTGCTGAACCACCACTCAACATTACCTGCCACTCATGTGCTTCCTTAGGTTGTTATACTAATACGAAAGTCGAAAACCTGCCGTTAAACGGATGTAATGATACCAGGCTGTGCTTCGACTCTGTTGCCGGCTCGAGCTTAGTTCTTGAGGCAAACTGCAATTGTCCGATAATTGGTGAGGTACACGACTATAAATACCTTGGTCTGACGTTCCAGAATAACATCAAATGGGAAGTTCATATTAAACATATGATAAACAAACTTAGGACAGGTGCTATACTTTTGCATAAGTTACGACATATTGCCTCCCTTGAATTTAAGAAAAACGTGTATTATGCATTTATTTTTTCACACTTTAAAATATGGTGTTTTGTTATATGGTGCTTCATTTAAGTCGAATGTCGAACCAATAGTAACTCTCCAGAAAAGATGCATACGAAATGTATTTGGATTGGCCTATAGGACAACCACTGAGGACATATGGAGAGATAAAAATATATTGCACTTTTATGGAATATACATATATAGCATTCTGACACACTATAGCAGGAACCGTACCCCGTTTGGAGCTACTTCTAATAATGCTTATCCTACCAGAAGTGCTGTAGACAATGTTGTAACACACCCATATACAAGACTTGTGACAAATTATTCAATGCTCAGTTATTGCCTGGTAAACATAAATGCCAGATTGCCTCATCTGTTTAGATGTGTACTAGAATTATCTACAAATGAATGCAAAACCAAACTTAAACAACAGATTTGTTTCATTTCGCCGGATGTATTAAAATCATGTGTACTTGGATAAGTGTTTCAACACACTTAAAACATATATAAAATAAAATAAATTACTTAACACCGTTATGCAATATGAAGGTTGTTGACACACTCACAAGAGCGGGCAGACACGGGCGATAGCTTTTTCTGCAAAATTACCTGAATAGTTATAATTGTTTGAATTTATGTAATAATGGAAATTTCAAGCTCAATGAAGTGTTATTGAACTTAAATAAATTTGCCGTCCGAAGAAGACGGTCCCATCAAAAAAAAAAAATATATATATATATCACATCTTACTCTCTTTGGCAAAATAGACACGGTTGAACCCTTCTTGTTACAATTACTCACGTGGATAAGTCCACATAGGCGTTTCCTCCCTGAAGTTACTTCTAGGACAAAAATCCACCACTTGTACTATCTCTCAGGCTTTAACAATGCGGTTGCACACGCATTATAGTAATTTCGCGGTGCTGGGCCGGCGGCACCCCACCGTCTCAAAGAAAAACGCGTAGAAAGATCAAGCTGCATACCCGTATTTTGTGAGTTTCGCCTGCTCAGCCCAAACGGTAGTACAACCCGGCTTAGATACACCGTGGGCTACGAAACGGCTGGAGTGTTAGTCACAGTGCCGTCCATAATCCAAGGCCTCTTCCTAATGGCAAGTAGAAGGCCAAATCTAGACTATCTTCTGTTTCTTACGGGCTTGAAATTCATCTTTAAGGCATATCGTCAAGGCACCGAAAGCCGGACATGTTGAGATATCTAGGGTTTCGCCGACAGTCCTTGTAGCAGCATGGCCGCTCACTCTCAGCGGTATGGTTTATTATCTATTCTCAATGAGCATCGTTTAAAGAAAATTTCATCAACAACAGGTATCGAACCGGCGACACCTCGGTAGATGACAACCATGACTAGCGCACCCTTCACCACGCCGCCATGAGGCCAATTCTAGACTATCCTCCGTCCCCTACGGGCTTGACTAGGAGACCGGGTTTACAGGTTAATAGGCAAAGCGTGTTGATGAGGTGGGAAACTCGGGGGTGACCACGGCCGCTTGTTCCGATTGGCACCCGCCACAGCTTCCGTCCAGTCCGTAGCACTATTAATTGAAGATCTGGGCTGACAGAGTGTGAAGCTTAAAAGGGGAGGTGTGTTTAGTGGGCATGGGTCTCGACGGAACAAAATCCAGCCGAGTCCCAAACAGCGCGGGAGAGGCACCTGCCATGCTATGCTCATCGCGCCAGTGCGTAAATGCATTTGCCCTTCTACAAAAAAAAGTACGAGACCAAAGCAATTCTCTGTCGGGCAGGTGCCCGTGCTCATTGTCCAGACCTCTCAGCTTTCTCGTGCGCTGAGTATGGGCCGTTATCGAGGCCCTTTAGTGAGAGTGTCGTAGACTATAGAATGCTGACAATATAGATCTCACAAAAGCGTTTCGCCGGTAGCCGGTCAAAGCATCCCCACGTGATCCCCACTCGTTGACAACGGGGTAGCTCAACCTGACAGTGACGCACAGATGCTTGTCGTGTCATGCCCTGAAAATGTTGGACTTCCTATAGTATCCCAAAGCTAGCCAGATCATAATCAGACTAACATCTAGTCTACTCTCTGTACATGCAAATTCTTCACGTCATTCATGTCTGATGTTTGCGCAGCGAAAGCAGAAGCAACAACAAGTTAGAGCGCTTGGCTATTTTGGCTTCACATTCACTTCTGCTGTCCTGGCATGACTCACCCGGTGCTTCTGCAATCGGTTCAGCGATCGGCCACCTCCTCTAAATACACGGTCGCGAACAGACAGGGGAGTCATTGGAAGCGATCAAGTGTTCCTTCGTCATACAGAAGTAGCGTTAGCCGACGTCTTCGTCGCTATCTTGGTCTTTGTTGTAGTAGTAGTAGTAGTCTATGGGTGTTTGCTCATTAGCCATACACTGAGCGTCTGGCAGACTGGGCAAGACTGCAAGCAGGATCTAGCTTCGTTACAAGGTCGGGCCGTCGCTCGAAGCCCCGTTGCGTCAATAGCAACGTGTCACTTACTGTTTCGCAGCACCGCCGAAAGGTACTAGCGCAGCCAATCGGCTCTATCGCGAAGTTAAGCAGGTTTCTCCGGGTCATCATCGCTGGTTCGCATCGCAAGGTCAGCGCCGCTCACTCGACGGCTCTCAGTGCCGTGGTCGATCGTGCAGCGTCAGCGGGGCTTATAACAAGCCTCAAGCCCCCGCCACCTCCCCGCCACCCTTCGTATTACATAGAATACGCCTGGGTGCGCAATCAGCGCAAACATAGGAGGAGGCCAGCTACTGATGCTGGCTAGCGTGGCTCATATCAACAGCGCCGTTCTAGCCTAGACATATACCTGCACCTGTTGCACCGTCCTTATTTGCCATTATTAGTATATACTTATCGATCAATCGATTAGAACAGACGAATGCTGCCCAGGGGTTAAACCAGAGAACCACCCGGCCACAGAAGTAAAGAAGCTGGTCGACCAAACCCCTCGACTGGAAGTGAGTTTCTATCTACTTTTCACCAATAAACACTTATTTTTTTACAGTCAGCGCTTTGTTGGTGCTATTGTTAGTCTGTACTGCCTTTAGGACTAAATTTAGCTGGTAAATCAGGCAAGTTGAATACGTCTCGTTGGCAGACTCATGACTGACGGCTTGGTTGTTGACAACGTTAGGTAACGAGGTTAGAGTTAGAAATTATAAACGAACTACGTTATTAGTTGCATTAGCAGCACGCAATGTAGTGTCGCTGACATCATGTAAAGAGGCATGCTGCCGATCGTCGGTCGCTAAGCAGAGGTTGGCACTAGCAGCGTTTCAGATTCCTAGACGTTCAAGTTCTCATTGAATGTCGTGGTAGTAAGACAAGACGCACATACGCGAAGGAACAGCGATCGGAACGCATAATCGTATGTCACCTGCTTGTTAGGGCTACTAAAAGTACGGTTAAACAATCTACAAAAATTCATACATGCTTATTGAGAATAGCGGTTAAACGATACCGTTGAGGGTCAGCAGCCGTGCTGCCACAAGGACTGTTAGGGAACCCTTATATATGTGAACGCGTTCGGCCCTCAGTGAATTGAAGATATGCTTTACGGTAGGTTCTAAGCCCGTAAGAGGTGCAAAATGGTCTATAATTAAAAATAACCTTCTTAAAAAATCGTTTTTCATTCTTGTCATGCAAAAAACATGAGTGAAGAAGGGTCGATCTGGTATGAAAAGATCAACAACATGTGGTATATCTACAAACAGCACAAGTGTGTTCTACACACAATTTTTATACATTTTCTTACAGTGGATTGTACCACGCCTGTTCTACACTCACTGAGCTATTTAATACCTTACTTAGCTACCAGAGAAATAAAGGTACACGTTTTACAAAAATATCGATTTGATTTTTTAAGTGTATACCTGTGTGTGGCGGAGTGGTCTAGGGGACTAGTGCGCTAGTCATGGTTGTCATCTACCGGGGTGTCGCCGGTTCGATCCCTGTTGTTGGTCGAATTTTCTTTGAGCGATGCTCATTGAGAATAGATAATTAACCATACCGCTGAGAGTCAGCGGCCATGCTGCCACAAGGACTGTTGGGGAAACCCTAGATATCTTAACATGTCCGATCCTCGGTGCATTGAAGATATACCTCAGGTTAAGTGCTAAGCACGTAGGGGTCGGAGGATAATCTAGAATTAAAAAAATTTCCCCAAAAAATGCTTAATTCTTTTAAGTGTTTATCTGTGTAAACTAACACTTTTGTGCGTGATCACAGACCATCGTACAGTGCACCTCTTGAGTGTGTTTAGGAAAAATATACTTGATTCCGTTTTTGGAATAGATCTTTGCTTTAATATCAAATAATATCTGACTTTACCAGAATAAAGTTTTTCTTGTATGCTTTACAATCAGCCTTGCTATATACATATATTTTTTTTTATGGGATTGTCTTCTCTGAATGGTAAATTTATTTAAATTTAGTAATTCCTCATTGAGCTTGAAATTTCCATAATTACACGTTTGAAACAATTGTAACCACTAAGGGCATTTTGCAGAGAAGGCTATCGCCCGTATCTGCCCGCTGTGAGTATGTCAACACCCTGCATATTACATAACGGCGTTTATTAGATTTTTAATGTTTTAATTGTGCTGGGAGACTCATCCAAATAAACCTATCGGGCGAAATTAAACAAATCTATTATTTAAGTTTGGTTACGCATTCCTTTGTAGATAAATATAATACACATTTAAATATATATATATATATATCCAAAAGAGGCGCGTTTAGTTTAGTAAATAGGAGAATCTTATTTAGGTCACCAAAGTTCAGATATCGACACCCGTAGAAAGCTCACAGCTCTGCCTCGAATGGTTTCTCAAGTCGCTATGGTCAACTTAGATCGAGCCGAGCCAGTCGACATAGGGGTAGTGATAGTAACAGACCTAGTCATCGCTGCGGCAGTAACAGTAATCATAATAATAATAATAATCATCGACAAAGACATAACGACATTCTGATATGACGGAGAGTGGGCGTGTGTCGTTGGCGCGCGTATAAAAATATATATGTGGGGCTATGTTAGCAAAAAACTTTCTGTCATAGCCCGCTATTATGCGAAAAAGTTTGCGGCAACCAAGCCGAGCAAACAAGAGAGCACCAAATACCGTGCGAGTGAGAATCGCACACCCGCGGGTAACTATCGTCCCTATCGAAGCCTCTCGTTGCGTAGACTTCCGTCATCGCCGCGTTGAGTCTCTAGATATATAGATACACATTTCGCGGATAAGTACCATCTAAACTTTGTTTTCCCGAAGGAAGAAGCATTGATACAGCAGCCGCAGCGTAGTTCAAAAATCATGTCATATTTCGCAGCAATTGATAGCACGTTTTCGCTTATCTATTGGCCTTATCGAAGCCTCTCGTTGCGTAGACTCCCGTAATCGCCGCTTTGAAATCTCTAGACATATAGATATATCTTGCAAAACTTTTTTTTGCGTGATATTCGCTGAATATTCGCTGCCTCTGGAAGTAGGAACAATATCAGAAACGTGGTTTTTCCCTTTAAAACAGCAAAAAGGCTTCTAGGAAATTGCCTCGTAACGCCCTTTTTCTATAAGGCGCTTGTAAAAATGTAATAGAGTAACAAACCGTTTTTTTGTATTAATTTGTTTGCGGTTACGTTTCAATATCAATGTACCTTTAATGTAACTTAAAATTACTTTATTAACTTAATGTAACTTCGTTTATAGTGCACTATATCTTATGAATATAGCAGACTTCTTATGATGTTGAGAGGGAAATATGTCTCGAAGCAATACCTAACTTCTCGCATTTAATCTAGCTCTTTGAGTAAGCGACTGCTTACCTTGGCGTATAGCGTCATGGCTAGGAACGGATTTTCTCAGTAAAGACAAGAACAAAGTAAGGAAGCTAATGGGTAGAATGTATCTTGGAACATCGAATTAGAGATTCCGACGTACGTATATTAGCGCACAAAGAACTGCGTATTGCATTAAAAACATCGGCTAAATAATAATAGTTATGTGTGCTATTTAAGCTTAAATATATGAGACTTTATTAGCATTAACGTATTAATGTATAACGTTCTGTATTAGATACACAATATAAGCCACACCTAAGCATGTGTCTAGCTGCGCAGTTGCTCTGTTTAATTCTGTTTTGATCAGCGATGTTGCAAAATAGGCGATTTAAACTCCTGTTAACTCCCGAATAGAAAAAAATGGAAGGAGAAACTAGTGGAAATTCGTTGCGCTGTTGCTTTTTTTGCCTGTTATCGTTAGCGTCGTGTATGCTGTGTTGGACGAGCCCTAAACTCAAAGCTGATTATGTTCAAAAAGAAGCCCTGCAATCGTTAGGAAAGCTTCTATTTAAGGTTGCATGAAAACCGGTGTAACTCTGGAGGAAATAAGATTACGCGGAGCTGTTATGTGTATTGTAGGAATTAATTGTAAAAACAAAAAGGCTGAGGACTGGACCTTCAGAGATTACTTGAAGGCAACAACTTCCAACGGCATGCAATTGCCATTTTAATTGTGAACAAATGTTTAACTGAAGCGACGAAAACCATTTTGACGTGGACAAACCATGGATGAATATTCACCTTACAATGTTTTTTTTTATGATGAATGTTATTTTTACTACCTGTTAGGTAACTATTGTGCATTTTATGCTAGATAACACTATGCTGTTCTGCAGAGCAACGAAATAATATAAGTCAAACGTACTACCAGTTGCTGCACGACTACGAATAAACAGTCTTGACCTTGATACTTCGGATTCTCATCTGCTTGGCTCACTTCAGAGTTCCCTAAGAGAGAAAAATTGACCTTAAACAATACATCAAATACTCGTACATATAAAAACAACGCAACTAATGTTACGTCTTATTCATATTGCATTTAATTTAGGCTTGTAGACTACGAAGCATCATATGGCATCATCTAACGGTTCTGCGTCAATGTCGTATCCTGCACCGGTCACACGCGTTACAAAAAAGGTCGCAAGATCTCTTGAAATAGCAGTAACAGTGTCTATTAGTGGTGGTCCATGTATCCGTGTCTGTACATTGGCCGCATGGCATCACGCTACACAAGCTGAAGTTGCGGTGAGGCCATACGGCGTTCGGAACCCCACTGAAACCCTGGATCAATGCAGGACGAACATTGAGGAGTGGGAGGTTTGACCAAACGAAGACAAACGGAGAGGAAAATGTCTGACTCGGAAAGCCTGCTGTGCCTTAGAAGGCTGGTTTGCTGGCTGGTCTTTACGCTAGCCCTAGGTCGGTCCAAGTCCGCGGCTCTCCTGTGGGGGCGGAGAGACCGGCTATCTCTGCAAGATGGCCAGCGAGTGGCCCGGTCACCGACTGTCGAACAGACTGTCGAAACGTTCGCGTTCGCCACACGAACGTCCAACATCCGAGTCCAACAGAGAGCCAACTTTCATCTTACACCGGCCGTCTTTGTAGGTGAGTCTTGGCCGATCGGGCAACCACCCTCAACAAATCTCGGCGGTTGTACTCGCAGACTGGGCCGCCGAAGGATGAAGGACGTTGGCTAAAAGGAAAACACGAAGAAGAAAAAGAAAAAGAAGAATGGGGAGGGAAGGGGGAGTTGATTAGATGTGCAGAATCCACGGGACAAAGAACGGAAACCTTCTTCCAACCAATTTCTCTCTATCTTGCGCCTTCCTGCCTTTCATTTTCTCTATCGCTGCGATCATGCTCTCACTCGGTGTTCCTCCCTCCCTCAGTCTCGACCTGGTCGTATCTCTTTCAATCAGAAGGAAATGTGGCAAAAGCGGCGCGAACAAGCCGAACAAGCAGACGAGCGAGCCACCGGTCTACATTGCTACTACCGCATTTCCGTGCCGGCCATCTAGCTGCTTATTCGAGCAGGCCCGTATATTTCAACCCTCTAGACACTCACTCTAGGCTACCGCCCACATGAACCTTTGAACCCCTTAACCACCCCCCCCCCCACCTCCGTCTGCTGCATCTCAGTCAGCCCTGATCTGGATGGGCCTTCAGACATAGATGGGCTTGTCGTCGTTGTTCCCGGCGGCGGCTCAGCTGGCGTCGTGCTATTACCGCTGCTGAGTGGACCCGTACGTAGGTCTTTGCTTTCAGCGGCCCGATCTCTTTCCTTCGCTCGCGGTCTCCCTCCATGTATGTTTTGTTCTCTCTATCTCCTCTCTCTCTTGCTCTCGATTGAATCCTTTTTGCTAATCCCATCGGTTTGAGGTCGTCCTACAGACATCCCAGCTATCCTTTTTTTTTTAATATCCGATCCCCCAAACTTGAGTTTCTAAAACTGTCTAAAAAAACGCCCCTCGCTTGCAACTATGTGTTTCTGTGTGCGTTTGGTCAATATTAGATTTATCATTTTGTCAATTGCCGAGTTCTTGAGGCCTATGCGGCAACGTGATTTAGGGGACCAGTGTGTTAGTCATGTACAAGTCATAGCGGGGCGCAAGACGGTTCGATGCTCGATTCCGATTAAATTTTCTTTGAGCGATACTCATTGAGAATATAGCATAAACCATATAGTGCTGTGAGTCAGTGGCTATGATACAACAAAAAGCGGTTGGGTAAACGCTAGTCATCTGAACATGTACGGCTCTCGGTGCATTGAACATGTACCGCACGGTGATCCCGATCCTGTAGGGGACGGAGGATGGTCTAGAATTAAAAACAACTTCCTTTAAAATGTCTTTAATTCTAGAGTTGTTGAAACGATCGCCGGCAAACCGGGGGTTCAGTTACCGTACAGAAACTTGATGGTTTTCGGCAAACACGATACAATTTTGGTATTATGTGAATGGGCCTTAAGAATCCGTCATATATATATATATATATATATATATATATATATATATATATGACGGATTCCTAAGGCCAATTCACATAATGCCGAAATGTTGTCTATATATATACATCTATCTGAGAAGTACTATGTATGCTATTTTCGAGAGGTACAACAACGCACAAAAATCCGAGGAAGCTTCTGGAAGTTCACTCAAGAAAATTCACGACCGGCCGAGGCCGGTAAGGACTCTAGGATCGTGAAACGTGCCAAAAAGATCATTTCTGACGATTCCGAAACTTCGCCGAGGAAGCACGCAGATCGACTAGGCGTGAATGTCGGCACAATGCATCGGATTTCAAAGGGGGATTTGCATTGCGTCTTCTATGCAGGAAAAGTTTCATAAGTGCTGCCTGTTAAGACCAAAACCATCAGAGTGGCTCCTTCTGAGTTGCTTCTGTGTTCTGGAGCTGCCAAGCTTTTTCGGTTCTTCTCAAGTGAATGTGTTTTACGGTTGATGATAAATTGAACGAAATAAATGACCGGTGACTCGCCCACAACCTTGAGGTGGTGCCTGTGTGACAAAAACGAAAATTTTTCGGCTGAGGTGCAAGTGTTAAGTGCGGTGCCATATGAGGGAAACGTCACTTCTTTAAAACGGGCGAAATAATCACAGCAGAGGTCTACCAACGACCTTTTTTTATGACTGTCGTGACACCGTGGATTGTGGAAGGCCGCACGCATTTCAGTAAGACAGCGCGCCAGCTCACACGAGTCATTTGGAGCAAAATTGGTTAGATGACCATTTGGACATGGTTGGGCCATCAAATAGACCAGAGTCTAAAATCTTTAAATCTTCTGGACTTCTTTGTGTGGGGCGTAGTTCAGCGAGGTTCTCAAAAGTCTCTATAACTTAATAATTCATCACTTCCATTTCTCAGTATTTGAGTAATTAGCCCGCGCAGTTTCGGCCTCGGCTTGAAGCAGTTATTAAACCAAGCAGCGGATTGAATAAACGGACGCGCGAGGGGTTGCTGAACACATTGAGTCCAAACCTGTTGTCCTAAGTGCGATAGTAGCAAACATATAATTTTACTAGTGGTCGCAGTTTATTTGATCTAACTGGCGCACCCTGGAGATATATATATATATATATATATATATATATATATATATATATTTATATATATATATATATATATATATATATATATATATATATATCGTTCTAGCCCCTAGGGAGTGTATTTGCAAGTACTCATGAATAAAGCACTGTGTTTCATTCATATATATACCGTCTTTGTGTAACCATCGAGTTACACCGAGTACGGTAACCAAAGACCCGGCTTGCCTACGATCGCCTTTACAACTCGACGGTTAACAAAGTGACGAATATATACATATATATTTCAATGAAATACAACCAGGCGCAGAAGAATAGCCAGCTCCGCGTCAGCGAGAACACGATATCATGGTGAGGCGATAGCGCGAACGAGAAATACGACTCCTGAACGACTTCTGCTTTGCATATCACCGGCACGGAGAGGCTACCGAATCTCCAAAACCAAACATCACGTTTTGTTTACTGAACAAAAACTGTACGGTAAACAAGTGGTGCTGGATCTCACGAGTACCACTAAGCGCAGGTGCACCCCGGTTACAACAGATAGTACTGAGCCCCACTATTGAGATGGGGAACTCTAAGACAGCCTAAATCTCAATACTAATATATGACCCCTACTGTTACACTAGATACATAGATAAATTATTATTAAGGCACGCTGGAACAGAAGGGCTGGAACTTTTGGCGCGAGCAGATTTCTATAAGCTTATAAGGAGGATTCGTTTCCGCCTGTTGTCTTTTGCTTCTTTCTTTTTAAAAGCAATTTTCTTCTGTTTTTTTTTTATATAATCCCTTAACTGGCTCTGGTTAGCATACAGTGCTACCATTGCGAAAACAAAAAGGTTTGAGGTAGTCCATACATAACATAACATCACTTTTATTTCACATAAAAGGGTTGGAATGCAAACAAACACAGAAAAAATAACAGACAAACAAAGAGTGTCTGTTACTACTAGAGATAGTAGCAACTAAGGGATATAGAGTTTGCCAGCTTCAAAAGGTCCTTCTTTAGGCGACGACCTAATCCTAGCGAAGTAGCGACAACAGCTGGGACAATACAACCGTATACACGGTGAGATCCTGTCGAAACAAGACGTGAACGAGGCTAGCGAGGTGAAACTTGAAGCGCGTTTGGCTTCCCTTGCATTGAAGTCATTCGTCTTTCTTGCTGTCTACAGGACTCTAAGGCTTTCGCTCAGAATGACTCTCGAGCAGCAGCAGCAGCTGCAGCAACAACAACAACAACAACAACAACAGCAGCAGCAAATAACAATGCCCCTGCCATCAACAACAACAGCAGCAGCAACGACGACAATAACTTTCGCAACATTAGCATTCGCAAAAAAAAGAAGAAACAACCGCTTCTACTATTCCTTCTGCTACGGTTACCACCACCACTGCAATTATTGCATTTTCTGCCGTTGCTCCGGTCTCCCTCCTTTGCATTGCAAAGTTTTGCTCGACTTCTTGGATACGCGTGCGCAAACATGTGGAGGACCCATTGGCCTAGCTTGTAACAGGGCGACTCCTTCAAGCGAGGTAGTCTTTTATGCTAGTTTGCTTTTATGCTCCGCTTATGTAGTCGCTCAGGCATTACACTTGCATACACGTAATGCTTTACGTTTATGCGATGAAACGCACCTTTGCTAAAATAATGTACGGGCTCCGGTCATTCCTGATTGCTGATAAATGTTTAGCCCAACTACTAGCAATAAATACATGATTACGTCGTAATGCAAATCAGTTAGATTCGTGTTTTCTTTCTCGTCGCGCCAGATTTATAGCTACCATCTGTAGCACCAACTTTTATCTACCTTCTTTACGTTAGGCGTTCGGTCGTTTTAACGACTGTGGCATGATAAACTTTGATGTGAACCGTTTTTAGAATACACTATGACGTACTCAAACCTTTATATCTCCTCCCATCGTCGCTTCCTCCTTATATACGGATTTCCAGGAGTTTACGTGAATTTATACAGTTTATACGTAGAATGAGTTTTAGTTCGAATTTGCACGTTTACGCTAATGAACTGAAACTTTCGACTGCTAGCTCTATTATGTGATTGCCGTCTTTGTTGATTTTCCGTGCAAGTATGGGTATTTTAAAATAGAAAAAAGATTCGAGTGTATCGCTTTTTATTTCAAAGTGGAATGCGAAAATGAGTAGCAGACGTACAGTGACTCTGCGCCATGTTTTGCCACTGTTTCCAACTGGATTGATGTGTTAAAAAGAGGTCGCAGGAGCACCGAGGATGAACTACGTTCAGGAGGCCAAAAAACGGCAACTGATGAGGAAAACGTAGAGAAAGTGCGAAAATTTCTTGGCACAGATAAGCGGATGAACATTAAGGAAATAGCGGAGGCATTAGGGATTAGTTTAGGCAGTGTGCATTTGATCCTACACGAAAACTTGAAGATGAAAGAGCTTAGAGCAAAATGGCTGCCGCATTTGCTCAACCAAGGCCAAAAAACGCGCCTGTTTTCGCTTCACAGCGAAATTTGGCCAAGATGTCGAACCTCGCGTCGGATTTTTGGTGCAGATTCATGACCGTCGATGAAAGCCGGGTTCATCACTACACTCACTCCGAATCCAAGAAGCATCTGGCCAATGGTGTGTATATATATATATATTATATATATATATATATATATAGATATATATATATATAGGGATATATATATATATATATATATAATATACAGGGTGTTGCGGAAATTTTTCATAATAGAATATACAAATTGTAGAGCTCGTTAAAGCAAATATTTTTTCCAATGGAACATGGTCTCTGAGAAGTCTTGTTTCGGAGTGAGAGCGAAATTACTACAATTTGTGACACTAGTGTTTTTGCCCGACATAGGAGCTTAAAATGTGCTGTTGCGAGACAACCAGTCCTCCTATACAGAAACTAAACACACTGTCGTGTTTGTGAGAAAATTCTGCTTCTTCCGAAGAATATACAAAACCGGTCCGAAGATGCGACACGGTCGTTTAGAAAAGAATTCGTCAAAAATGAAGTTTTTTATTAGCTTTCACGCCAAATACTTCAGAATCATAACCCTACGACCACCCACGTGTTCAAAGCTAACATATTTAGCAAATGCGCATTTCATGACGATCATTTTGGTACCAAACTTACGGCAATGCGAGCTGTGGTTGCAGAGTAATTACGATTTTTTGGCGAACATGTCGAGATTAAGTGCATGAAAATGACGCGCTGCGGCTGTCGCGCGACACGTCGGCGGTAGTGAACGTCGCCACACAGTCATTTTTCATGCACTTAATCTGGACATCCCACCGAAAAATCGTAATTACTCTGCAACCACAGCTCGCATTGCCATACGTTTGGTACCAAAATAATCGCCATGAAATGCGCATTTGCTGAATATGTTAGCTTTGAACACGTGGGTTATGTTAGCTTTGAACGTAAAAAACTTCATTTTTAACGAATTCTTTTCTAAACGACCGTGTCGCATCTTCTGACCGGTCTTGTATATTCTTTGGAAGAAGCAGAATTTTCTCACGAACCCGACAGTGTGTTTAGTTTCTGTATAGGAAGACTGGTTGTCTCGCAACAGCACATTTTATGCTCCTATGTCGGGCAAAAACACTAGTGTCACAAATTGTAGTAATTTCGCTCTCACTCCGAAACAAGACTTCTCAGAGACCATGTTCCATTGGAAAAAATATTTGCTTTAACGAGCTCTACAATTTGTATATTCTATTATGAAAAATTTCTGCAACACCCTGTATATATATATATATATATTAAGCCGCTTTTATGTTGCGCTCGAACGCGGCTTACGGTGTGAAAAGTACACGTGGGCCAGTAGCACGAAGAAGGCAATTGAATATATAATTCTAGACCAACCCCGTGTTCAATTTGTCAATTCCAAAAAAGCTTAAATAACAGCTTTGCTGCAATTTGAATCTGTGGTAGGACCAAAACTAAGAATTAAAAAAATTGGAGCTGTATACGTCAAATAAGGTTAAGAAAAGGGGCAGTGGTTCTGTCCATTGCTCGGTTAATTAACGAACCAGGCAACTAAAACATCAATTTACTAATGTAGGATAACACTCCCTGCGCTCTAAACAACAGGCACCCAAATGTGCGCCCGAACATTCTGCTGCAATTGTGAGGATTAAGTCGGGCCGAACAGCTCCCAAGCCCTAGAAAACATTCGCTCTTCTCTATTCGGAATAACTCCCTTCACCATCTGCTGGCTTGAGGACGCATACATAACAATCGAGTACAATGCAGTGATATATTTATTTTTTAGGTGTGTTTATCAGAAAGTAGCCATAAAAGTAGCATGTGCGCCATAAAAACGGTCGTCAACATTTGGCAGATGCCGCAACAACACGTTTTTTGTGACTTAGATCTCAACATAGATTTGATATTGTGGACTATATAGTTAGACTTGGTGTATGTTGTTCGTTTGTTTGTTATCAGAAGCGTATGGTACTGTCGTTCACTGAAAAGGCGGCTGCGTTTAGGATTCCGCTTTGACGCCGAAGTCATTTGTCTCAAAATATACGTCTTCTGCGCTGTAAATTGCCGGTAACCATGTCTCGCCCTTTCGAGATAAGCCTCATTCAAATCGACGAATAAATGCGTATCCGTTTCCTGATGCAATCCAGATCATCCACTATATACAACACGTGCGAGAGTATCCCCTATCGGCACATACGTACCGAACGCGCTTGATCAGCTGGGCATCTAACGTAGCGTCGGCTTTCCTTCTCTAGCAATGCACATCGGCATTGCTTCTCGAAATATCCCTTATAGAAGGAGCCCTAACCTAATTTTTTGCAAGTGTTTTCCGGGAGTAATCCTACAATCTGAACTTACTACCGGTTTTTTTTTATATAAGTAAACCGCCATCAGCGACCAAAACCACCACTACTTGTACCTATCTATACCTAATTACATTTTATAGTTGCAGCACAATAAGCTTTCTAACTGCTGGTACTTCTGTTTGCAGATAAACACTAGAATGATTTGTCTCTAGAGATTAGGCGAACATTCAGACTCGGTATATGATAAAACCCATCTCTCGCACTGTAGGTTAAATTAGATCTAGGTTTCACCGGGCACCTACCACAGAAGGCAGGCAACAATGTACGTAGCACTTGCTACAGCAATATGCCTCAGCAGACTGATGCCGAGAACCAAAAGGACTGGAGAAGAGCAACGGAGAATGTTGGCGAAAGTGGCAGACTTAAACTTACTGTACGACGGGAGTGTAAGTATTTCTCTCTTTTGATATACGAGATCTGATCTGGCCATTTGCAATGATAACTAGGAGGACCAGAAGAATGCGTCTCTTAAAGTGCGAATGTGTGCTTTCTCTGTACGCGCAATATTGTAAACCAACCATCGGTTAATAAAGCTATTATGTTATGTTATGTTAAAGTAGATAGGGCGACACGTCGACGTCACAAGTTCTACCCTGTCCAGGTTCACCGGATCAAATAAATCAGAACATCATACATCCTCCAAATTCGGCTGTGTTCAGTCTGTTGTCCAGAAATCCACTCACAGAGGCGACCTTACCCCTCTGAATATCCACCGATTGTCTCTGGTCTCTTGTTCGCAAACGAAAATAAAGATCGCATGGCTATAAGGGCTAGGCCTAAGTCTCACTGCGTCTTTGAATAGAACTTTACGCTCTCGTTGTCCAGTTGCCTGATCATCAACAACCTATAAATACATCTACAACGACAGCAGACGATAGCAGATTTTTTGGTACGGGAGGGAGTTTCAAGAGTGCATATGTGCAATAGGTAATCCCGAAACCTTCTATAAAATAAGATATAGCACACCCGGGGTTATCTCGCGGGATGTCGCGTAAATTCTCGGGCAAATTCGAGTGTCTGTTATCTCAACAGATGGATGCTCCCATCTCCTTTATGGAGGTTTAAAGTGCGATTGAAGTTTTGAAAATGGAAGAAGGTTTTTGGGCCCTACCTTATTAGAAATAAGCAATATAGATGCGACGGTTGTCCTATTGTTCCTTTGTACGGCACATATATGTAACAAATGCTTAAAATGTTGAACAAATAATAGCCGTATGGGAGATATCATAGATACTGGTAGCTATTCCAAATGCAAACTCTGTCATCTTAGATGACGGCGTTACGAACGCCGATTTTTCCTGCACCCCAGCCCGCTTCTATTCTCAGTCTTACTCAATGATCTGCCGGGCCTTATCCATGACTACTACTCTTGTGTACGCATAACTCTCCATGCCGGTAACCTCGCCGTATATAGTGGAGTGCTCATAGATCTCTACAGATGTCTAAGGATGCTAGAGATACACTGTGAGCACAACGGTTTAACGATTACTGTGTCGAAAGCAAGGGCTATAATGTCTAGATCACGAGAGTCCTGACGGGGGTGGGGGGTAGTGATAGGCTTTGCTTGGGTTTGCTCCTATATAACTTGAATTATCTGGATGTTAAGCTAACGCCAAGCGGTACGTTGTTTTTGCCTATTTATATCAGCGAGTTAATAGCAGCATTATCGTTATAACCTCCATACCGGCACCATAGAAACTCTCAGCCAAGACAGTCCTAGTGCTGTTCAATCTGAAGGTTTCAGTGGCATCATACGTAATAATTTGAGAATACTTATGCGTTCAGCAGCAGCGTCCCTTAGGAGAGCTTTTGATCTTCCTAGAAGTGCCTTAAACAGGCTAACTTATAGTTAACTTATAGGCAACTTCGTTTACCATGGATCTTGTAAACGACTTTTAATTCCCGCCTACGAAAAGCGTTTTCCAAGACGCCGGCAATAGTGGGATACGCCTCTCTTTGAGCACCGCCATGTTCTCAACGGCTTCTCCGTCCACGGATGGCACCGCAAACTGTGGCACCAGACTGGGTTCCATAACGCTTGCAATGAGTTTCGCTGTACATTTTGCGGTTTCATTTGCACCTCATTTGGTCAACGGCAGTTATTAGGGTGTCGGACCGTGTGATGTTTTTTTGTATAAATGCATATAAAACACATTTTATACATGTTCAAGACTAACGAAAACAAATGTCGTTTTCGATACTTAATAAAAATATATGTACCTATATATATGTCTATGTGTGTGTACATATATATGTGTGTATGAGCATATCTATGTATATACAGTCATTGCATCACAAGAAGTTCTGTCGGCGGGGCCTCACCGAGCGTGGCAAGAATGCACACCACGGTACGGAACAGCTTCCTTTTGGCTGCGTTTAAGCTAATGGATTCGACATGACAAGATATTAGCTTATGTAGTCAGCATGTGGTCTGCGGGTACACTATAACAACGAAAAGCTTTTACGGTCCTTGCAGCTTGGGGTGGGGGAAAATAATGCAGTCTGTGTGGCGAAGACATTCGAATTATGGTTGTTATGACGTAAGACTTTAGCAAACAAACGGCCAGTCCGTTATTCCGAGAAAAAGACAAATAACTGGCGTTAGCACTACCGCAGTCCTTTTTATGGAACTTGTTCGGCTACCGGTGCTTCCCCTTGTATTTCATTCTGGGTGTTCAAAGGTTTAATGTAATAGCTAGTGTTAAAATTACCAATAAAAAGTGACGCAAAATGGATTCTACCCGGAATTTGTGCTGGTTGCCATTTAATGAGCGGAACTGTCAAAGACTGTGCAGAACGATGAACCTTTGGAAATGTGATTAACGTAAGAAGTGCGCGGATTGTTCGGCTCCGGGGTCGGGCACGTGTGTGCGTCCCGGCACAGCGGTAACACCCGAAGCACTGCAGTAGCAACAAAGCTATTCTTTCACACCAGGCTGAAGGTTTTCGATTTCATTGGACAGGCAAAGTTCTCACTAGCATCGCGACCGCCAGCGTTAAAGGCTAGAAGAGCAAACGCAGCACAAAACTCACGTAACCCAAAAAATGCGCAAACCAAAACGCAAACGATACGCGAGTGAAAAAAAATTAAACGTTTCGACTATATGGATATATTTTTCTCCTAAGTATTAAAGCTCTTTTGAGAAGAAGGGCTAGTTGCAGATGCGTTGGCAATGGACCTGCGGGATTGACTGGCCGACAAATGTTGAGGTGGAAGCAGTAAAAGGTAAAATATTCATGTTGTACATGGCAACAAGGACTTCGTGCAGCCCTCCAAGAAAGTTTTCTGGAAGAATTGTGTGTACTTCTGTCGCTAGAACAACGCCGTCTCATATGAGAGTAGTAATACAAACTTTTGTGGTTAAGAATGGTGCTCGAAGTTACTAGACAGCGGTAAAGATGTGTGATTGAAGGTAGCCATACCTCGGGGTTAAATGATGTCTAATTTCTCTCTAATTTCAAATGATTTGTTTCGAGAAATAGACACCGTTCTCCTAATAGAGATTTTCCAGCGGTAAAAACTGCATTTCAATACGATGTAAGAGGTTTCGCCAGTTGGCCGTAATACCTGCTAGAAGAATACCACACCAGTATAAGGATCTTCTAATTTGCTACGTAACGGTTTCTCCCTTATCCGACATATTAACAAAGATTAACCCCCAATGACTTATTCATTTAGAAATGTTAACATTGCCGTACTTTATTATTGATTCTGCAGAAGTTACTGACGTTGTACTTGCGGGGCTCTCGGGTCTTGACCTTGGAGCTCTAGCAATTGTTGAAGGTGATTTAAATCGAAGTTTTGATGATAGAGCTAAGGGAAAAGGTAAGTTATACCGCAGGAAAAAGTAAGTTATACCGCAGCGTATGGATGATGTGGGCATTGCGTAATTACTTGACTTATGTCTGTTGTAGCGACAGGAGAGCATTGACTCTTTGTTTCATAATTTTCGTACTACGAAGCTTCTGAGTTTTGAAGTTCTGTAGCTATCCTCAACAAAGCGTCTACCTGTACGTGCTATAGTACGCGTTCCTGTTCTAGTGCACGGATAGCAGAAGCGTTCACGGTAAGTGTCGACCCCTGAACTTGATCTAGCCACTATTTCAGTCTATATCGAGAATATCGTGGTTGAAAGTGATATGGATATCTGCTGTCGGTCTCTCGAACAAGTGCTGCAGAGAGCACTTGTTCAGGCGACGGAAATTCAGACCGTGGGCTTTGCCATGACCATAAGGTTAAACACGCTAAGCGAAAGGAGGCCCACTGCTACGACGTACAGAAGGGAAACTGGCACCTATGTAGACAGATCTCGTAAGGGGGTACTGCACTTAATGAGTGCTGAGCTGGTATAGCGTCACCTGACGAATCTTCATCTTCGACGTAGAGAACTCGGCTCCGAAGGTTGAGTATCCGCTCACACGTGATTATCACTCAATGAATCTTCCCTTTGGAGTTGTCTGATTCCTTCCTAAGTAGAAAAGAAGTGGACCATGCCAGGTCTACTACGAACATTAGGTGCAGTCGGGGCCATTTTTGTTGCCTTCTTAGTCACTCACACCTTCGTCAAAATCGCTCACAGGATCTTCTGTAAGGTGAGCATTGAAAGGATTGCAAATGTGACATATTATGCCCTACCTCCGGAGCAGTTCGGGTTCAGGAAGGGCATGGGGACCCGCGACGCAATCGACGTGCTTCAGTATGAGGCATAGATTATGGTTTCTCGTCCAGCTTGTATGCAGTTATGATTGACTGCGTCAAGGTCTCTGACAAGGCTCCGCCCGCTGGGATTGAGGGCCAATCATGCCCTGCAATGCAGCTGAATACGGAACTATGGGGCACACTCTACACTGGCAGCAGAAAAGGCTACAAAGTTATCGCATAAAATTGTCTTGCTGATGTCAAGTAACTATGGCCCACGAGAGTCAAGAAGGCATCTCATTATGCCAGGCCTGGCAAAGGAGGATGTAAAGGATAGGAGAATACAACCCTGGACATTTGGAAGGCGGAATGGGATTTCATTTCGTAAGAAGCGCCCGGGTATCCGGTAAGGACTCTGATTCCGAACATCAGTGCCTGTTGAATTAGCCAAGCAGAGAGTTGGTGCTCTACATAACCTTTTTCAGCCTTAGTCGGATTTTTTAGCAGCCGGTGGACGGCCTGACGTCAGATACACAAAACGGCTCCTTGCTCGGATAGGCAAGCACTCGCTTTATATATAATGAAAAACACCTTTCAAGCTGGTTAAAACTCACAAGCGTAAGGTGGTCCCACACCCTGTCAAGACCACACATCAGACCCGGAACAATTTTAAGCATGAAGAGCCTCACTGCTGAGAAAACGGACAGTCTTCGGACATTGCCTACTCCCCCCCCCCCCCCCCGTAAAGAGAGACAAGTGCCTTCCGTACTGTTTCGTTTATATGCGCTGTAAACGCCGTTCCTTTATAATAAACCCGAAGGCCAAGATACTGGAAAAAGTTAACAAACTCCAATGTTTGGTCGCAGCAACATATAACGTCTCTGACAGCCAATCGACCTTCACGCCTAAGTTTTATGGCGTTGGTTTTCCAGGTGTTTATTTCAAGTCCCTTCGAGACAAGGAACGCCGCTATCATAGAGATAATGCGCTTGATGGCATTTAGATCTTGACCACGATATCATCTGCATACATCACCACCACGGCTTTTTGGTACTTTTGGTCGGCCGTAACCGACAAGGTCAGTAAGGAGAAGTGTAAACGAGACGCAGCTTAGCGGGTCTCCTTGGGGAGTTCCCACGTGTTGCTTATCTCCAATACCCCCTGCTTGCCATCTACCAACAAGGTGTCCTGATCAAAGAAACCTGCTCGTTGGAATGCTTTAACCAGCAGATGGCGAGGAGCTTGTGCAAAGGCCTTGACGCAGTCAATTAAGTAGTATAGTTGTTTTATTCACCGTGAAATTGGTAGGTGCGTTCGATGGTGGTAAAGCATCGCACACATATATAACCGTTCTAGCTATGGCGTGCCGCTTTAGGATCTATGTTGTATGGATATCTCGGCAGAGGTCAGAAGAGGGATAGTTTGTTGTTTGCTTCCAGTACACGTTGGCTCTGAACGTTAACTATTTAATTAATACACCGCTTCTATATTGATGACAGCTCAAATTAGACTTATCCGGAGCGGGCTATTCTAAGATTTCGGGTTGCACTATACCTGATTCAAGACACTATCGAGAAGTCGCTACTGCCAGGAGGAAAGCTGGACGTATCCTGCGTGGACAAACAAAAGCGCCATTTCAGATGTATCCGATATTATCGAGCAAGGTGACTAACGAAATAACGGAGAAGTTCTCTAAAAACGATAGAGCATAAACAAAAGTTCATCCATTTTCGTTTACAAGGCGACTTCTAACCTGGTATTAAAGTATGGCCTTTGACTTGCAGACCAAGAATTCTGCCAAATAATTGCTCACGCGCCGAAGTGATGACCTTTACTTGCCCTTATCGCAACATGTCCATGAAGTTACGTAACCCATACTCTCAGATGTACTCACCTTGTCTAGTACGGGCCAACATGCTAAAGGGGAGGATAAAAGTACGAAATTCCCCACGAATCCTATAAATGAGTTGCCAGCTGACAATGACAACGATAAGGATACTCGGTTGCCGGTCGAGCTGCCTCTTATATATATATATATATATATAGAGAGAGAGAGATAAGGGAGACAGAGAGAGAGAGGGGGGGAGAGAGAGAGGGGAAAAGAGAGAGAAATAAAACGGGGTAAGTTATAGAATAGAGCTTCAAAATGTCAGCCGCCACACTACAGTTCAAAAGCACATTACCCCGCATTACACATTCTCTCTTAATTCGCCCTTTCTCTCGCTCTCTCTCTTTCTCTCTATTTCGTGCGTCTCTCTACTATTTATCCACCTTCCTCATGCATGCCTTGTGACAGCCTTGCTATATATCTATTTTTCTCTCACTCTTGTTCTTCGTGGGCCGGCTGCTAAGCAAAGGCTGAAGCTATTGCGTAATACTTCGTCTGTCGGCGTCTCCCGGCTTTTCCAAAATGGTTCGCTCCTTGTTTGGTCTGACGTCCTTGCTGTTGAGTTCGCGGCAGTGGTCTCGCGCCCTCTCGTACGATGTGTATATATATATATACGTGTAGTCATTGCCGACGACGACTGCAGATGCGTTTGCTACGCAAACCCCCAGCGGAACAGAGGGGCACATTTATTCGCACTCCTCTTGAGTGGATCCTACTCGTCCTTCGGTGGCCTGCATCCCCATATGCCCGGCTAACCGGTCGACGGGCTGTCGTCCGTCAGACCACTCCCTTGTCGTCGGCCCCTCCCGCAGGGGACTACTGGGCTCCGAGCATTCCAAAGGGCAGACCAAGCCCACCCACCCCTCCCTAGCTGAGCCTCAAGCCACAGACGCTGGATCACCGACGCCTGCCTGCCTGCTTGCCTGCATATGTACATACATATCGTGTCGCCTCGTACCGTAGCGTACTGCACTATAGGCATCCAAGTAAGCAGGCTACGAACCAACTCAGAGTGTATGCTGGTAGTTTTAGGACACACACAGACCCCCGTCTCCCATCGCCGATGCAGCCACCACTCATCCAACCACCAGCCTACTCGACGCCACCAGGACTCGAACAGCCCACCATTCAAACGCCCCCTTTCTCGCTTTCTACCTCCCACCGAATTCCCCATTCTTGTGGCTTGCATGTGTATGGTGCCTCAATGTCGGTGATGATTCGGAAAGCGGAGGGGGTGGGCGCTGAGGCTTTCATGAGCAGCCCGAACGGCAGAGCTCTATAGAATGCTCTAGAAGCAAGCTCAAGTAGTGCGCGGCGTCATGAAGTGCACGTATGGATTGTATATGGTTACAATGCGCACATGTATGTATGTATATATATATATATATATATATTGCCAACTGGGGACAGCATTATACAGCGTCGGTCACAAGCGCATCTGTGTAGTCGGCGTAACGTCTGTCTCATCTTGCATTTAGTCAAAGTTTTAGCACCATCACCCCTGCCTACCCCGATGGCCGTTGTCTCTCTGCGGCGTAGCGCATTCCCGAGATGGCCCATACCTAAATGGCGATGAGGAGACGAGCTAGGCGGAGCGAGGGACAGATGTGGAGCCACAGAGCAGCCGGCTGCTTCTCAAGCAAGCCCATCACTGTTACTACTACTACTAGAGCTACAGCAAGTGCTAGTACTGGGTGGGTGTTGGCCGGTTCGTGTTGTATGAAACATCGCCCACAAATCCTATGAATGGGTTGCTAGCTGACGATGACAACGGTAAGGATACTCGGTTGTCGGTCGAGCTGCCCTTTATATATATATATATATATATTCAGAAAGAAAACAAGAAAGAGTAGGGCAAACAATAGAAGAGAGACGTTAGCAACAATGAAAAGGTACGTCAGCTTACGTCAGAGGGGGGTTCGTTGGTTAGATAGCGGTTGTTGGATAGGCTAGTTGTGTGTTGCGCTTTCGTGTCCCTGGAGAGGGGAGCATACTGACAAATTTAATATTATTCATTGGTTGAATACCGCCTATCTGCTTTCATTCTCCTGCGGCGACAGCGAGATTAATCGTCTCACAGTCAGGGAATTTCCCCGCTAAGGTGGTTATCAAGCTCCTATGGGGTCTTGTTGTTGTCGTCGTCGTCGAAGAGACAATCATTTTTATTAACACCCGTCACCAAATAAGATGGGAAAGTAAACGACCACCGCTTCATATACTCACAGAGGAAATAATAATTATGAAAAATAGTAAATAGTTATGCCACAATAGACACCAGTATACGAAGTGAAGGAAGCACGGTAATTTTCGAGATTCAAATATTTAAAGATAGTTTATCATAGCAGTGAAAAGTATAACTAAAAAATCAAAAGTAATTAAGGCGGCTTATATTATTGGGGCTTACATTCTAAAGTTTTATTTCAAATATAAAATAAAATCAGCAAAACAAAGGCAAAACAATACGGCTTCAACGGTCTTATTAGTTTCTAGCACGTTTTTAGACGAAGTCTAACTGCTGTGTTCGCAACGACGCATCATAAATGGCTCCTCAAAATACCAGCTCCTTCATATTTTACAGAGCAGCTCAACAGGTGTATATTAGTTTCTACGTACACTGCACGCAATTGTGCAAACAAGCAGTAACATTTCATTGCTGACGTTTTTACTCGTGGATATTGTTGTCCACTGTTCAGTTGACGCACCTTGCAATGTCGAAGTGGGACATCGGTAGTCTCGGTTGCAACGTCTATATCTAGATTATTAATAAAAATTATTCGCTCTTCTATGTTGCCGATTGTTTCGATACTATTTTCTGCGCCTGTGCTGTACTAACATGCCTCAGGAGAATACAATGAGACATACTCGCTTTTCAGTACAGCATAGGAATATAGCACTGCAACGTGGACTACAGCAGCCACAACACTAGTTAACTTGAACTATGGTCACACTTTATTATTGCCTGCTTAATATTAATAATATAATAATTTTATATGGCCTGTTTTACTGCCGTTGAGTGGCTCAGCCGTAATAGTGCGTTCATCAAACATCGGCAAGGAATGCAGGCGGGGCTCAGCAATAGGCAGAACGCTGTTCTGTCCCTTCGAAGCGTCCCGAATCACAAACGCGGGAAATATGTGCACTCTCGACCTGTGCACCTCGTTTTATCCGCCTGGTCGACAGCTGCCTGGTATTGCTGGCCGTATTCCCTGATGCGAACCAGAACGCCCTCCCTCAAACAAAGGACGACTCTGCTAGTTTGAAACTCGACCTTTGGCGTCCATAACGCTATGCGCCATTGACACCCACCATCGTAACGACAGCTTCACAGCACGATCCAGCGAAGTCATGCCGCACTAGCATTTGAACCCCTTGCTCGTCAGGAGAAAGTTCATAGAAATGTGGATTAAAGTCAGTATTGGTATAGAAATCCATTCAATTTGCGTTCTGGTCAGGCCCCGCTAGCGGAGCAGCAGCACTGAACAAAAAGTATTATTTTCTATATATATATATATATATATATATAACCCACACTATGTCTGAACAGTCGCCCGTTCCACTGCCGATGGTGCTTGTGTTTGTACGAAGATGATAATGATGATGATCGTGTTGACGATGAGGGTTGTGCAGCAAACTTAAGGGCTCACCGGAGCCCAGCCCGCCCAAGCAGGACACGCTCGTTCCTGGATTCCGTACGCCAGCCGCCGTACAGCAGCAGCAGCAAGCAGGAGTAGCCGAAACAGGCGTGGGTGGCAGTTCCTGGAATCAATGGAGCTGACGCAATGGCTCTGCTATTGTGTCAGCAACAAAAACAGCAACAACAACAACAGCAACAACGTGAAATACAACAACAACCATAACCATAACGATATTTTCCAGTGCCGCACATTGTTGCAGGCTTTAAGCCGATGCGGCAATGTCTCGCACGGAACCATGCCCCTGCCCTCTTCCTCCGCCTCTTGGGACAGCGACATCAGTGTTCGAATTCTCCGACCCGTGCGACCACCTCTGTCTGTCTGCTTGCTGGTCGGACGCTTCAAGGCGAAGTGGTGTTTCCTAAACAGACGTCTAACTGACCCTAGGCTTTCAAGTATCGTGACGTTGGCCGCTTCATTTCCTAAACGACCGCAGGCGTCCGTGGCCGGGCACGCACGCACGCAAGCAAGCACAAACGTGCACACCCTGGTGCGCTACCCTAGCAAACCGTTGTCGGATGAGCCTGTTCTGTTATTGCTGTTGTTATTTCTGCTTTGTTGTTATTGTTGTTGATTTTGCTGCTAATGCTGTTTTCTTCTTGATCGCTGGTAATGCTGATTTGTTATTGACTGCTCGTTTTATTGTTGCTCTCCTTATTGCTGATCTCATCGTCGTTGTTGTTCTTGACGTTCACCAAGTTGTTGTTGTTGTTGTTGTTCGTGTCGCTGTTGTTATTGTTGTGTTGTTGTTATTCCCATGGGTTATCTCTCTCACTCTCTCTTGCGCTCTCTTCTATCTCCGGATATAGCGCTGCCAGATAACCTGACTTGTTCTCGTCAACATCATCGGACAACGACGACGGCCTTTGCTTTCAGGCCGACCGGCGGCAATCAAGCGTCGCCGCTGACAACTTCACCCACTTCACGACGGCGGCAGCAGCAGCAGCAGCGGCCAGCGACCGGGGTGACGGTCGGGCTAACAACTGGGGTGGTGTGGGGCTCCGATCGCCCCACACCGACCACAACATTAACCATACAGCACTCTGGGCGTCGTTGGCTAACGCGCCTCAACGTCGTCATAATGGCTTCAACGACCACTCAGAACACAGGCCACGCCACGCGGTCACGCCGAGCCTGCGGCTTATGACGTTACTAGGGGATGAGAGCGCTGACGGCCTATGATGAACCTTCCTCACGATGGCGGTGATGACGGCGGCGGCGAGGTTGCTCGTCGGGGCCCACCGGGGCCCAACGCCAGTCGCAGTAGAAGCAGGAACTGGCGAGCCAGCCGACCGGCCAGGCGACCGACCAACCGACCCACAGACAGAAGCAGCGCTGTCCTACCGGCAGACAATGCCAGCCGAACGAGGTCGTTCATCTTAGTCATGCGGGTTTAGCTGTCTGTCAGCTTCCGGAAGCGTTGTTATGCCGTCCAGAAGCTCTGAGAAAGTCGAGCAGCTCCTGCAGTAGTCGTAGTTGTAGTAGTAGTAGTAGAAGTAGTAGTAGAAAAATTCGTAGTAGCAAGTGTAGTGCAGTGAAGAAGTGATGGTAAACGAGGAGTGGAAGCCGCATAAAAGAAGTCACGTCGGCGTCCGCTTGCCAGTCCAGTAGCAGCGCCAAAATCCGCATCCATAGATTAGATACGACTCTCCTCTCTCTTCATACACAGGCGTGCATTATCTACTCCTCCCTCTCTCTCTCTGTTTCTCTCCCTCCTCTCACTCACTCTCACGCCCATACAAACATTCTCAACTTCTCTATTTCTCCCTGTGACAGCATTGCGTCGCGGCTGATCCACAGTGTGACTGGTAGACAGACCCCTGCTACTGTTGCTGCTTGTGCTTCCGCTGCCCCTCAAGGGGCAAAAGTCAGAGGTCAAGTCCTCCACCTCAGTCCAAGACCAGAGCCATCAGCGGCGGACTAGTTTCTGGTCGTCGGGAGAGCGAGCAAGGCCAGTCAATTAGTTCGTCCGTCAACAGGTGATCTACAATAGTATCTACAAGTCATCACGGTCATGTTATCGCCGATAATAGGACAACGACTATAATAGTATGGTGCGCCTAAATAAGAGCATTACGCGGAGTCTAATCTAAGGTAACCTCAGCCGAGTGCTTTTGAAATGCTGCTGCTGCTTCAAGGTGTTGTCGTCTGCACGTCAAACACGTCTGTCCTACCCAAAAAGCCTACCCCAAAAAGCTCACTCTGTCAGCACGTCTGCGCACATCCCGAAAGATGAGAGAAGAAATGCGAGGCCCTACAGTATCTCGTCGAAACGAAGTCGTCAACATCAAGCTTTTTGAGTGGGCTGTGGACGGGCACAATGACACGCACGGATAAATAGCAAAAGAGAGCAGCTGGGGTCTACACCGCGTGTCGAGCCACAGAGGGATGTCTGTCCTTCACCTGAATTAGAATGAAGAACGTGCCGGCCGCGTGTTTTTCTTCATGCAACAGCAGCGCCGTGTAGGATCTGATTAACATGTAGAATAAAATGGCATATTCGTCTAGGGACTGCCGTTGACCACTAGTAGTCTTTCGTCTCAAGGGACTTCAATGCGGCTTCGGTGACGTGCGTGGAATAGTAGAAGCACAGCGGAATGGCTGGTAGTGGACCGTGTGGCAGGCGTGCAGAAAACGATCCCACATTCAACAGAGCAAACTTATAATGATCTACACACACCTGACAATCAACGCGAAAATACATGCGCCCATGAGCTCAAATTGTAAAGTACCTCTAAGAAAAAAAAACGTGACTTGATCATACCGTAAAGATTAAGGCAGCATCCACTCTCTTGTGCCGCTGTCTCCACCCGGCGGCTAATATCAAAAGCATCGGGCACTGAGGAACTATGTCTATATGTCTAAGGTATACGATATATGCTTAAAATGATGATTGACTTATAACACGTTGAAAACAGACCTGAAGAAAGACAAAAAAAGTTACAAAATGCTGGGAATGCGTGGACACGCACAGATATGCATTTTAAACACACCTCTCCTTTAAACTCAGAAAATAGGAAATAGCAGAATACAACTTGCAGCCACGCAGCCGAGATGAGAACGATTATGCTATGAACAACCTAAAAAAATAAACAATTCGGCTGTTAAACCACTCGCAGGATTGAACACAGGGAGATGTGCGCTTAATGGAAAAGAACTACTCACGTTTTAAAGAGTTATCCAAGGCGCTAGAAATGAGGCTAGCCCCCAACACATGACAAGACGCCTCAGGGCGTTACCGGGACGACGAGGATTGTAAAGGCTCTTCGTACCTCTTATGAGAGTTACAAGTATCTCGCAAGCTCTCGTATATATGTATGTGGAGATAAAAAGATGACTGATTTTCAGTAGCTTGGAGACATACACTACCGATCCACACTATGATAGCCGACCTGTCGTGGGTTGTCGGGTGTGCGTTCCGCATTTTTGAGGTACCTCTTTATCAAAAAAAACCTACGCCTGTACAACCTAGTTCGGGCTTTTATGGTGTTTTAGCTATTGTAAACGGCTATTGTCAAGCCTAATGGAATGACTTAACAGAAATGTTGCAGGAATGTAACATTAATGCAGCAGCAGCTCACCCGTTCTATAATCGTGTGCAACGACGTCAAATGGCTGCGTCGAAACAAAACGAATATATTCACGCATCTTTTTGTTAGTTACAAAAAAATTGTGCACAAACATTTGTAAAGGACTTTCAGACAAGTGTAAGATTATACACGGATATATATATATATATATATATATCCGTGTATACTCTATATACGAATGCGTCGAAATTAAAATAGCCTAAACTAGCTAGTGTTAATGAAATTCGTGATCTGCAGCAGTTCATACGGCCGATGAAGCAAAGAAAATCCGATATAGGTAAGGCAATTCATATACTTTGCTAGTCTGTAGCTTATGTGCAGTAAAGTGGAATCTGATATTTCTGTTATAAAAAAAATGATTTACTTGGGTTTCTCTTGTGCAAACCACGCAACTTCCCTCACAACTGAAAAAAAAACCGGAAAATGTACCTCTTCTAACTGGATGGTATGCTGTTTGATTACATTTTTCGACGAAAATCTAAACACTTAAATGGCCAGTCCACCTTACTCGACGCAGGCTTATAACGATCACTCGATTATGTTATCACACGAAATTCTAGACGTCGATTCAACCGACGACCCGCAGCGTCGAAGCTGCGGACAGCAACTTACAAATCTCGAAAACCAATTAAAAAATGTGTTTTACAACTAGAACGACGCCTACAGCAAGCCCACTTACTTTAGTAGTGGTTAGACAGTAGTCTAACCAGTTCGACCCGCGCAGAGGCCAGTTTGCTGTAACAACTGGTCATCATCCTTCAGCTCGTGTCTTGCCACGGTTCCCACAGTTTACGCCGCTGCTGTGGTAGCTAGGTAGGAGGTAAATCATTCATGCGGCGCTACATGCGTTGGATAGAAACTTTGTTACTACTAGTCTCTGGGGACTCGTTGGGACGGCGCACTGTGTCGTTGTCATCGCCGCCACTTCGCTTGCTCGTCACCAAGTTGTCGCGTTGCGACAATTTGGCCAGCGGCATGTCCGTGTCCCAAAAAAAACTCAACCCCGATAGGACTTTGTTTGGACCTAATCGCGGTGAGGACCACGTGTATGCATTGATTTGGCCAGCCCTAACGTCGAGCAGCCAAATCGGTAGACCCCTCTACCTGCGACCGACCGACCAACCACCGGTGCAATTAGAGAGGCGACACAAATGTCACCTATGAATGCACGTTTTTTTTTAACGCATGTATATATATGTCTGTGTGTGTATCGGTTAGCGAATATATATATATATATATATATATATATATATAAATATATGCCATTACTTAGTTGCATGTTTTAGTTAATGTGCACTCATTGGCGGGACACTAGTTACCTTATATATATATATATATATATATATTTGACCGAGCTCTTAAATTGGTTTGCATGGTTTCCAATTTAGACAAGGTAAATGCCGGAGTGGAGTAAACTTAGCCATGACATGAAAAATCCGTACACGGGCAATTGCCTTACGGGAAATCAAAAAAAAAAAAAAAGTTAAAAAAAATATATATATAAGCCTTGTCACTTAATATACATAAGCATGAGCTAGCATGTGGATAGAACGTGTCAGTATGTTTTTGCAAAGAAAGTTTAGAGTGTTTTTATTTGATTTGGCTTCCTGCAGATAGAGTTAATGTATTATATGTTAGCGTTTTTACTTTGCAAGATTATGTTTATTCAGAGTACAAATACATTTACACACTATTCAATTTTGGTACAACCACAATATTGCTTGCTTAGTGCTCTAGCGGTGCGCTTCCTCGCTGAAAGGCCTAGAGTTTCCTTAATGTCAAATATAGCATTTGCGTAAAAGCGCATATATATATATATATATATATATATATAAACATCACCATCATATATGGTGATGTATTTATATATATATATATATATAAATATATATATATATATATATATATATATATATATATATATATATATATATATATATATATATATATATATATATATGCGCAGAGAATTCGTAAGCAGGCCATGCAAATAATAAGGCAGCCACCTGCTACTATAGAAGTGCTATCGCCCGCTTCGTCGCTATGGTTTAAACTTTACGATGTGATCATAAAAAAGGTCGTAAGAGTAAGTAAAAGATCGGCAGCATAAGGAGCAGCAAGATCAACTTTTCAAATGGCGGCCAGTCTGTAGACCGCGTGGCGGGAAATCGATCCCCAGCAGGGAACGGCTGCTCAGCGGCAAGCCCAGCGGATCGTGTCAAGACTACGCACCGATATGCCCAGCGTCCCAGCGTTTCAACTGGCCCCGAACACGAGCAAAAGATGAAATAGGCACATACATGTATGTGTACATGTGTGCATTTGTGTAAAGATATGTGTACCTCCTTGTAACCCTAAAATTGAATAAATATATATATATATATATATATATATCATTCACGGTCGGACCATGACATTTGGGTCCCTGCGAACGTGTGCACCATTACGGGGGGTCCAGTGTAGGGACCAGCCATTTCTGGAGGGTTCCTCGAACCGAGGCCGCATTGCCCCGTTGCGCTGTCTAAGGAAATCACTTGCTCGCTTATCTCCGCTGGCTAGAATTAGCCGCTTCCCGACCTTCTGTAGCAAACTGCGAGTAGACGGACCCGGCCCGCCAAGGGTCTCGAAGGCAAGTGGGTGAAACTCGTACGGGTAACCGATGTTCTGGTACTTTCTAACCTTGCCTGCCTCGGCGAGAGCCGATGCATGACCAGCCTGAGCCGCGCCAGCACTGACCATTGAAGGGGCTAATGAGTCAGTATATATATATACATATACAAGGTATTGAAAACATTTTTGATAATCGATAGAGGGAATTGTAAAGCTCGTTAAAGCAAATCTTTTTTTGCTATTGGAACATGGTCTCTGAAAAGTCTTGTTTTGGAGTGACACTGAAATTACTATAATTTGTGACACTAGTGTACTTGCCCGACATAGGAGCACAAAAATGTGCGATTGCGAGACAACCAGTCCTCCTATACAGAAACTAAGCACATCGTCGTCGTGTTCGTGAAATTCGAAGAGATACCGCGCCATGATGAGCGCCAGTGACGGGAGAGCGATTTACAGAATGTGTCGAAGTTGCGTCTGTACAACCTGTTGCTTGTGGGTGCGCGGAAGAAGTGAGCCAGTGCTTTATATCCGGTTGACCATATAACATGACGATGTTTGGGAGTTTGTCTCCTCAGTTGTTCTCCAGTCGTGCCTTGACTTTCCGCACTGGATTCTGCCGAAGGCAGTGGTGCTGACGGGCTTGCGTGAGTACAGCCTTAGTAAAGGCGGTCGAAGCGCAGAAGGCGCCAAATTTTTTTTTAGTGACTCGTGTGTGCCCAGTAGCCCCAGAAAAAGATATGCTACAACTTTTTTGCCCCCGTAAGGCAATTGCCCGTGTACGGTTTTTTCATGTCATGGCTAATTTTAATCCACTCCGGCATTTACCTTGTCTAAATTGGAAACCATGCAAACCAATTTAAGAGTGGCCGGTCTGGGTCTCAAACCCAGTCCTCCCGAATGCAAGGCAAAGACTTTGCCACTAAGCCATCTTGCAACAACCTATTTGATTATACCTGGAGTTGCAACAATTAGTATCTCCCTCGGTCCTATTTTATTCCGCCGGTGTTACTGGCACTACCACCAGCGGGCCCAGCAGAGCCTCGAACCTCGAAGTCGGTTGTTGTGTGCGTCGTCGTCGGCACATGATGTACCGGCGGTGTTGGCATCCGGTGGTCGCGCAGAGGATTCTGCTAAAGAAACGGCGGGTTTGACAGGTGAATGTCTCACCATTATGCACACCGCCGATGCACTAACCTGACGCTGAGTGCAATCAGAGCCCAGTGGAAGACGCGATTTCTAGCTGCAACAAAAGTGGCTGGTGCTGATAGAGCTTATGCTGCTATATGAGGCTGCCTGGCCGGCTGATGTGACGTTGTCAATATCCGGAAGTAGTGAGACTCCCAGTGGTTGCGCTCGCTGTACACTGCGACTGTAGAAGACTTTTTAAGCACACTACGCCAACACGGCACCCAATTTGCATTAAAAATACGCCATCCTCGGGACCTCGATCCGCAAGTAAACGCTCTCAAAAATCACTAGCAGACAACTGCTTGCTTGGCGCATGTCAAGGTAAATATACGAGAAAGGTTTTAAGCCTTTTTCTTTTCAACAATGTTTAATTAACTCACGTTTTGTGTACAAAACAATTATAGCATATATACAATATTTCTGCAATTAAAGGCGTTTCATTATATATATATATATATATATATATATATATATATATATAGCAGTTACAGTGCAGGATAGAGACCGCATGGAATACTACTAAGGGTGATTGAAATATGATCTCCGCATTCTGGATGCATAGTGAGATCTTGGCCATATATATATATATATAGATCGGATATATAGCATCTGCGTCATCACGAGTTCGACACGTAATCAAATCGCGCGTGCTACATAGACGGAAGCCCGAGAAACAGCGTACACTATAGCCTCCACTCTAGCCTTTGCATCCCGCAAGAGATGCGTACATTTTCGTTAGAGCTCGTTCAGGCCCTCTCGGCCCTGTGTAGTGTCAAAGTGATATGATCTTTCGATTAGATTACTGAGGGCAGATATTTTTTTGGGTTGTAGTTAAGCCCTTGACTTCTGGCAAACGTGAAAAGTGGGGCGCTTAGACCACAAGGCTACTTAGCGGAGTCAATGGCCAATTTATGATGACGCAGGAGAATTACATATGTACCAACTGGCCTATATATATATATATATATATTTGAAAAGAGTTGGGATCATATACATTATTATGCAGATTTGTCTTAGGCCAATACGAGACAGCCTTTTCTTTGTTTATAAAGCGATTAGGAAGCAACAAGCGAGCCTACCGACATGTTCAGATACATCTATCTTTGCCATGCTATAAAATTCAAACGGTTTGAACAATGGACTACATTTGATGGCGAATTGAATCAAGCAAATACTGTAGAGATGACAAGCGACAAAATGGCAACAACACTAGGCCAACAATACATCAACGATTAGATAAGCGCCATACCGTTAGTTGAGCAATGGAGGAGTAGAGTGACTGAAGACCCTTCACTGGGCTGGCTCGGCGGCAGGCCAACACGTGGGGTAACAATCGCGCAGAAATATCGTACGCTATTAAGGCGTTATCTTGGGACGGAGGCCAGAACTTGCACAAGGTTGCCTGACTCGGAAACGGCCGGAAACGAGGACGGTGGCGAAGAGTCAAAGTGTCCAGAACACTGGCGGATGGGTGCACGATTGCATGCGGGTCTCACGGTACGGCAGGGCTGAGAAGCCGCACGAGATGATGCAACTCTCCCTGGGAAACAATAGTTGAATTTGCGGGGAATCTACGACGATTGATGGCGAATTGTGCAGTCCAAGGGCACTCTAAGAATAAGGCGTAATAAGACATAATAAGAACAAGAGCCAGTTGGCCGTGGGAGCTAACGAAAATGCCACCCGGGCGCAGTGCAGTTGTTGCTACATGATGCCATAGAAAAAAAACGATCGAGTTAGTAATTTAGATCTAAACTTGAGAGCCAAATTAGACGCTGCACAAGATAAACAAAATCCTAACAATCAAAGATCGAATGTGCTAGCTAGAACATACTCGAAGAAGGCGGCATTAAAAACAGAGAACAATCTTGATGAAGGTGGCCCGGCATAGAGGTAACATAATAATAAACGTATCGTTGTGCTTGCGTTGTCCCCGTATAATCCGGTTGCAGTCCGTGTAAGCCAAATAAAATAAATCAGTACTAAAGGAGACAGAGTGTCGATATAAACGGGGAGTTTTGTCGCTAAGACGACGCCAACGCTAGAATGCGTGGCATTTTTCGCGGAGATGTGCTAATTCGGCTTTAAACTCAGGACGCTAGCAGGGCGAAAGATATGAATGTGTAAGTTTGTGTGCCGTTAAATCAATAGCGAACTTGGACGGAATCTTAACTGAAGTTTTACGAAAGGTAAAAACTTAGTAATGTAGAATATGAATAGAACCAACTATTCCAATGGAAAGCCAGCTAAAGACTACCTGTGCCAGTGCAGGGAGATATCAAAATGCTGATAGACACCCTAGAAAGAGTGGGCACTTGTACATAATAGCGACGAGCTCATATGGTAGGACACGACTAAGTCTAGATCCCCCGAAAGTAAACAAAATATATCTAAGAAGTAAAAGAATAAATAATTAAATATATTTTTCTATTAGCATACCTAAATCACAATAGAAGTTGTTTTCAGAAAAAAACAAGCGATAGCCGTTTACTTGAGGTAATGCGAGCCGAGAAATTTTAAAACCTCACAATTTTCAGAGCACCTTGGAGACCATTTTGCTGCAAATGTACGCATGTATAGGATGGTCCCCGGTAATCCTACCCTAGCTGCTAGTTTCGCATGAGCATCAGGAATTCTCGAAAGTCCCTACATAAAAATGTATTTTAAGTTGAAGAATAAAGAAATAACAAATAATTTAAATAATAAAGTAGTTTCTAAGGAGTCGAGGAAGCAACATGATGGACGATTTCGATGGCGAGCGACTGGGGAGAGGCAGGCAGTGACGACAATGATAGTAATGATTGCGCTCTTAACGCAAACAGAACACCTATTGTCGGTTACGAGATACATTTAGAGACATTTCAGTTGACAAGAGACAGCGTAAATTTTTACGACAGATGACTCATCCAACAAATGCAACACAAATCAAATCGGTAAAAGGAGCTGCTAGTCGCCACACTCCTCGAGTCAGGAGGGAAACAGACCGCCTCTACGACATATCGAGAAAAGCTCGGGCGGCTACGGAAATATAGGCTTTAATTATAAGCAACGTGTCAGATATGCTGCCGAGGCTATCGGTCAAGAAATAGCGCATATTTCAAGGAAAGCGACATCGCTGCTATCACAAAAAGTCTACGTCGGCTGATTTCAGGCAAAGTCAGGCTCGGCCAATTAAGGACGCGCCAGGTGTGTATGTTATTGCATAATTAGCAATCACCAATTGATTTGCAACAGTTCTTAACTGGATATTGAGCCCGGCGCGAGTCCTTGTTGTGGCAATATTGAAGAACTTCGCCGCTCTCTCAGGCTGCTTACATATCCAAGTAAACGTGGATTTGTCAATTCTTTCTAACATGGATGCAATATCTTCACATTTTACGTCATTCTCATTAATATTGCAGCGAGACGCAACACGCCTGAAAAATTTCTTGTGAAGCTTAGTAAGCGTATTATTGTCACGGAAATAGCCTAGATTCCACACCGGCGAGGCATACAGTAGGACCGGCAGAACATATTGCTTATACAACCTTATGTACAGAGAGGGTTTTTTACGTGTGGCCAGGGCTGCCATTTCTAAAATGTGGGGAGTATAGCTAAGAGTACAGTTTGTCAATATGCCTAAATCTTTAATAGACGTCTTAGCCATTAGCACCTCCAAGCCCAACGTGTATCTGTGTACAGGGTTATTGTGGCCAAAGTGTAAAACGGCACACTTATTTACAGATAGCTTAAGATCAAGCCTTTTACACCACTCTATGAAAGCATCAAGTGTATTTTGAAGAAGTCCGGCATTCTTATCATTATCTACAGCTATATACATTTTTACATCGTCAGCATATATTTTTGTTTGCACTATATATATATATATATATATATTGTGCATCATCCAACGCATTCCGGAAGTCCTTTAATCGCCACGGATTTGTAAGGAGGTTGAGAGCGTCATACGGAGACGTCAGTTAGACTAAGCAAACTGAGTGGCAGGCAACGCTTTGAACTAGCTGCAACTATTCAGCCAACTGAATGCCCTGCGGGACAATAAAGTCGGTAAGCAATCGATATGTGCGGTTCGGGTGGCGCGGCAGGGCTCAATCACTGATCCGCGATAGTTGTGGAGTGGCGTCTTGCAATGGTGTGGTCGTCCCTTTAACCACTTAAAATGAACGAGTCGTAACACTACGTAATACAGAAAGTTGCAAACATAAGGCTGCCGAGATACCTCATCAGTTGACGCATAGGCAAGCAACAGGCCCGAGAAGATAGTGAGTAGCAAACTGGGCTCGATTGGGTTCATCAGTCGAGAAGAGTTTGGAATCAGACGTATAGGGAAAGAAGAATGACCATAAATGAGAGGCACAGTCAGCCAACAAGGATGATAACGAAAAGCAGCCGACCCACCATATCATGCAAGATGGTTAGCAATGGCAACGAGCTCAGTTCCAATCCGAGCGGAGATGTGCGCAAAGAGTCGTGGTGGTTGGCATACACACAAACACACAGGATGAAATGCATCGCACGGAGCAAGCGCGACCCGAAAAGAAGATAACCACGGTGGATAACCCTATGCGACGACAATATAGCGCGTCAGGACTAACAATAAACGAGCAAGACCTGAGACCGTGTGATAAGCAAGCGTCTCAAAGGAGAACGGACCTGCACCACCCTGGAATTGCGTTTACAGCCATGGTTTACAAGTCCGCCCCTGTGGTGTTATGATAGACCAGCTCGGACCAGTCGACCACAGCAAGTGTCAGCACAGTTAGGAACCGTCAGCAAGCAAAGAAAACCTATTCTTTGTTCTGACGGTTTCTCCTTACTAAGCTGGCGGCCGTATTCTGACGGCCGATATTAGCATCGGCTAGGCTGTCTTCTTCGTAGTCTTCTTGTTTTTTCACAACAAAATTAAAATACCGCAATAAGCCTGCTATTGTCGTCGTTGTACGACGCAGGCTAAACTAAAGATGCCGCCAGCTTCCTTCCAGCATCCTTGTATTAGCACGCGCTTGCCATAGACGAGGCGTAGGTTAGAGCAAGAACTGCTGCTCATGGAATGTGGCGCCAAATGAGAATTTCAGTCTTTAAACCATTTGCGTAAGTTTTCGGTGCTGTTAGAAGTATACGCGGAAACGGGTGGTACTTCCTTAGACGCATTAGTGACATCGCCTCACGCATGTCATGTATTTCTTCATATTACGGCTCTTTTTCTGGCTTGACTTTGTCACGATTTTCGTCGTCTACTTCCAGTTTTTAAAAGCAAGCCTGCAATTGCTGCACTGTTTTTGTCACGTGTTTGTTTACTTACATGACTGTTCTCACTAACAGTTTTATTTCATTTTGTAGTTTAACATATGTATGTTCTGTCAACGATAAAATTATATCACAATGCATATACACAATGTATGTACATGCATTGATCAAACTGCACTTCGCCGAGCCCCGCTCACTTGCGATGTAAAACTCTGATTGCATGAGAATAACTAACTATAACCATAATTATTCACGGCTTCAGAAGGCTCCTGTAGGAAAGGGTTTTTCGGCTGTTGAGGAGTATGTACAACTAATGCAAAAGAGTGAGCACTCAGTGGTGCGGAGGAAAGCAAGCATTTTAAAAATGACTACATGATGGAAAAGGAAGTTTAGGGCGCAAAAAGAAGCAGCTAAGGCTGCCTTCGTCAGGACGAGGCGCAATAGGTATACATGTATGTATGTATATATATTTATATATATATATATATATATATATATATATATATATATATATATATATACAAACTTGATACGTAGCTATTTTAGCGGCTTTAGAAGGCTTCTGTAAAAAAAAACCGGCCGTTGAGCGGTATGTACAATCTCTGCAAGCCGGTAAACACTTAATGACGCGGATAAAATGCGGGCATCAAATAAAGTATTGCACGCTGAAAGAAGACGTGTGGCACTTGTACGTTAGGAGTGTTGGTGTGTTTCGAATAAAAGCTCGTATAAAGGATTGCATGCATAGAGTCGTATAACTAATGTTTTTAATTTTATCGCTTTAACAGCGTAAGGATAAATGTACGTTGTTAGAAAAGCAATACAGTGATTGTTAAAAGCCGCCTGCCAAATGCTAAATATACTTGCTTTGGTGCTTACATGGTTCTAAACTTGGCATTTACCCCCTTTTTACGGTATATGGACACGAAAAAGCATTTTTTTCGCATTAGAATACGCCCGCTTCACGATTATTGTACAGAACACCCTATTATATAAAAATGAATATATATGAATATATATATATATATATATGAATATATATATATATATATATATATATATATATATATATATATATATATATATGAATATATATATATATATATATATATATATATATATGAATATATATATATATATATATATATATATGAATTCATGTGAGGCATGCACTTGACGAAACCAGTCTTTGTAAATTGGCTATTATCCTAAGTTGATATCCCTTCGCCGAATCTCACAACACGAACACCGTTGTACGACGAATATGACGCGGATTCTGTTCTGAGCAATTCGACGCTCGCATGCATGACGATTGTGTTGCCCAGTTGTCCCTGCGCGTTGCTCGAGTCGGTCGGCCGGCGGCGTCGGCGGCTGTCGTTTCGAAACGGTCCACCCACCGGTTCAGTGGACCCGCAGGCGGCTGGCAGGGGTGCATCTAAAATTAGAACGCACTTTCGGGGATGAGATTCGTAGGTGGGCTGTCGAGGGAGCGGAAAACGACTGGCATTCCTCTGCACCCGCGCAATGGTGGCAGGTAGTTGCGGTGGCAGTGGCCGTCGTATCTGCCACCGCCACCGCCGCCAGCTTCGCTTAGGACCTTCGACACCTTTGCAAGACAGCTTCAGGACAAAGCAGGGCAGGGCGACTTGGTTCGAGTCCCAACGGGAGGGGGGAAGGGAGCCATTGCCCGTTTGGCGCAGCTGGCTGGAAACAGCCCCTACCGTGCCCTGCGTTTCCTGCGTATGTATCGTGGCCCTCCTTCTGCTCCTCCATTTCCTCCTCCTTCAGCCATGCAGGGTGCAATGCTTCCCCAACCCGGGGGGGGGGTGAAGGGGCCCATGTAGACGACGATCCTAAACTCGTTCAGCCACCGCCCTGCCCGACGAACGAACGGGCGGACGGTGCCGTCATTGGAATTGCTGCCACCGTTACTCTGCCAGCCACCCTGAATCCTTCGGGCCAAACAGTAACCCCACTGTGCATGTGTCGAAGTGTCAGGGGAAGCAGGAGGTGCCAGGTGGCACAATGCGACCGAGACGGCCACAACGACGAAATAGGGAAGCGGAAACGAAAACAACCCGCTAAAGGGCAGGAAAACGGAGAGAAACAGAGTTAGAGAGAAATGGAAAAGGGGAAAAGGATACTGAGAGAATAGAGAAAAGAAAAATCGTAAGAGAGAAAGGAGGGGAGGGAGGGAGAGAGAGGGGGGGAGATTAACGCCAAGGGGAGCTAAAGAACGATCCGATTTATCACCTACGATGCCGACCGCCCCCAGCAGCCATGACCACCATCACCACAGCTAACGTTACTGTAGCTATCGTTGGCAGAACCTAATGTGCAAGGTGCTTGCAGCCTTGCATACCGCTTGATCCCATGCTACCGTTGTGGCCTCCGTGTGCCAAATGATCGCCATTAGGCGGCAATCGTAGCCTGCGACAGTTGTCAGCAATAAGCAGGGAGCAACGGTTTTGGTGGTGACGTTACTCCCATCCTGCTTTAGGGCTGATATGCAGAGAGAAAGACAGATAGATGACTGTTTTACTCCTTTCTGCCCCACGCTCGAGTCGAATCACATCATGATTGCTTTCACGGCTCAGGGTTTGCGCTTCTTCATCGACAAAAACCGGCACGTTACAACGCTCCCTGAAACGTGACCGCGCGTCTGCGCTATTACCGAAAGTGGTACACCTAGACAAATCCCAATGCATTCCATATGGCAGATTCTTAGTGACAGCTGCAACTACAAGATTTAATAATATAACGTGACGATTGCAGTGACACTTACGAACATAGTACAGACGATCATGAGTATTTTGCTTGAAAGTCAAAGGGAATTTTTAACACCCAGTTTGCATAGACGGGTCATAGTCATACAACAAAGATGATCTTATTGTAGGCATAATTTTCACTTTGATTGTGTTGATCACAAGGCCACTTTTTCCTCCAGTGTTGTTGGTGTTATAAGCCTGAAGGCAAGGTGTTAGCTAGGTCATATTTTGCTCAGTATTTTCGTTTATTAGCTTAAAGGATTTCACCAAGTTGGCGATCAATGTCGTTGTCGGTTCTGCTCGCAGATATGCGCAACATACCACGCAGCGAGCTGCCAGACGCATCGGCGGTCTTTGCACTCTCTCACCCGGTGGGATGGTCGCTGAAGTGTTCAAATTGTATATAATGACGACTGTATTGTAATTATGTGCCATCTTGAAATGCAAAGTTATTGCGAAATAAAAAATATGTATGTATTTATTAGCTTACAAATAAAATCAGGGGAATGGTATCTGCAGAATTAACTGATGGACACGCAAAATGATAGCGTCTTAATGAAAGGCTATCGTTGAGTTTTGGAACCAGTTTTTTATGGTTCGTACAGCTAAACGTGCTTCAGACAATAACGTGCAAAAAACGTTGAATCAACGAAACTAAAAAAAGTAGTTTATTAGGGCAATGACCTTAATATTTAACGGGGACAACGTATGTGATAATTTCAAATAGGTAATCCCAAATTATTTTAACGCCTAGACATAATTGTCACTTAGGGATGCGAAGACAGCCAGGTCCGACCACAGTCGTAAGACATTTATTACTTGTTTAGGCAACAGAACGACTAAAAAATAGCTAAAGGAAAATGGGAGTTTCTAAGCTGTCGGCAACAGTTTTAACGACGGCTACGGCCTATTGCATGGGGCAATACGTCTAGGAATACAGTCATCGTGTTTAAATGAATGTCGCTCAGAAGCTTACCGCATATACGACGAAGCGAAACGCAAACGTTTTAGGACGAGCTCAAAATTACCTTGCATACACAAAGAAACCTTAGCTTTTTTCTCTCCAAGTACTTACTTATGGCCGGTCAAGCTTCTGTGGCACCACCTGGTTTACTGGCGTAGACGTCATGTATGGCAGGCGGATTGTGTTTTGGATGCAGCTTCACGCCCAATATACGATGTCCAAATACAGGGCTGCTCGTAATATTTCTGCCGAGACGGAAGATGTTCTGGAGTTACGCATACATTTTTGTCTACTAAATATGCCAAAAGAAGAAAGTTTAGGGAAAGTGGCACCGAGTTAATGATTATTTACTTTTAAATTAAGTAGTACTTATATTTCAGAGACACGAGCATTAGCCTTACGGAATATTTAAGTAATGGTCATTGAACATGTCATCATTAGAGCGCACAATCCGAATAACGTATTTTGCATATCTAACGCACAGTTTCACTAGATTCAGTCTTATTTAAGTATACAAATCAAATACTGCCAGTATTATTGTGTGGTGGCTGACGGTACAGCTTGAGGATAAAAGAAAATAAAATACCCTGTACTCACAACGTAGGGCGTATAGGTATGAGCTCTCGAGGTAAAAACTCGAGAACTCACAGTTATCACCGTAATCACTAATGATTGATTAAATTGTCCAGGAAGTGCAAATGTGAGGTTCTAGGGCTAGAAGCATATAGCGATATTAACAAACACTTTTAATTACTCGCCACTACAAAATAGTTAACGCATTTTGTCATAACAATTACTGCATAGTGTTCTTTATATCTTCAAATGATGGACGTTAGAGCATCGCTAAAATCGAAAGAAACGGATCAAGCGGTGGACATATGCGGGCCACTACTGGCAAAGAGGATTGCCCGTATTGTTTTAAATATATCCCGCGTTGGGCAACATGCTTATATACTCACTCATTGAATCACCTTTAAAAGGCTGAGGTCAAAAATATTGTAGTATATACTAGATGATACGTAGTAGTTGTTTGAGAGGTCGAAGTGGGAAATGCGGAATGCACACCACGGCAGGAGTATGTTCGACTGCAAGTGTGGCCCGGTAGTATGAGGCTCCAATCCACTAAAAACAGTCATGTCCTTCTCTCTCCCATAACAGGGAAGTGCTTGGCGTCAACATGCACATGCGGATAACTCGCTCATTCTTGGTTAGACCACGCAGAGTTCTAATTGTGTACCAGTTGTCAAGTAAAGTTGTGGTCTTTGTAACTAGAGTGGGTCGGATCCAAGCAAAATCGCCGGTGCCAGTTGCGTAGACTCTGGAGAAGTTCGGAGCCGGGGCTCCCAGGCGGGACAAATTAGTACAGTATGTTCCGATGTGTCCTCCACCGCATTGCTGTCGTGGAAACATATCGGACTGACAGCTTTGCCAATTTAGTAGAGGTAGAACCAAAACTCCCTATTTTCTGTCAGCATCTATGTGGTATGGTAGTCTACTCCTTCTCCAGGGCGACAAAACCATGCCCTTATATCTGGCAGGAGGGCCTTTACTCAATCTGCGTAATTTGAGGTGAGGCGGCGGAGGTAAACGGGTACCTTATGCTTTTAGAGCATTTTAAAAATGGTGCTCTACGGTAGGCTGTTAAGCGCGTTTTTGACATCCAGGAGAATAGCCGAGAGCGGAAGCTCACGAGTCCTGGGCGCCAACTATTGCAGCAGATCGGCTTTTTATTGCACTCTGTTGATGGCTCCGAGAGCCCTGTGACCGCTTTGCAATCCGTACCGGAAGTCCCCAAGGCGCTGCCTTAAGCGTGTCATTTTTTCGAAGGACCGGAACGTCTTTAATGAGCAGGTAGAGAAGGCCCATGAGTCATCTTCGATTTCTTCTAGCAAGGCCCTCCACGACGTTACACCTAGCACATTTTTTTGAATTAGTGCGGGTCTCCTTGTACTTGTTCGAGAGGTAGGAATTCGGCTGTTCAGTGAGTGACCTCGCTTGCCCGGGTGAGCTGGTGCCAGAAGCCGTCGACGGTTTGCAATCGCTTTGTTCAACCATTCTATATTCTCCATTCTTTTTCAATATTTGTATGCCTTATTTGCTGTTTTTACTTGTGCCTATTGACATCTGCGCTGCTTTACTATTGTGCTACTTTACACATATAAAATATATATATTCACACATTGTGGTATACTACACTGTAGAAAACCAGGATGTATAATACACTACGAATATACACGGTGTGGTACAATTTTGTTATACATAATGTGCTATATACAATACACTATATACAATCTAGTCTACATAAATACATATAGACTGTGTAGTACAGTCTTTAGATAGTGCAATGTTATGCTACGTTAACTTCCTCTAGCTGAAAAGTCGTTAGTATTCAAGTTTGAATGGCGACTGTGTGTAGTCGGGCGAGTGTGCCTCTAACGGCCATCATGCTACCCGAGTTAGGCTGGTTCAGGCGAGGGTTAAAGTCGCCGGCTGAGAGAACACCATCCACTAAAACATTGGTTCACTCAGGCTTCACGTGGTGGACGTAAGCTCCACCAAGACACCAGGAGCGGCAAAGTGACGATATTACAAACGAATGATTTCCTGATACCCTGTCCAGTGTGATATCGACTGCGTTGTTGAATATTTCAAGTATTTTAAGAACTATGTAGGTTACATGAGACAAAAACCTATTGATTGTTATATACATATAGGTACATGCATATAGCAAGTGTAGAGGATGTACAAATTCTGATGATTATGGCTTGAATCTAAATTTCCAAATCTCAAGCTGGATTGCATTAAATTAATATACACAAGTGGTATGTATATATATATATAATACTTACCCACACCAAGTATTTGGCTGAGCCGCAGTTAGCGATTGAGTTTGCATTTAACCGTCGCAGCGCAGCAAGCCAGTTGGGTTCATAGCGAGTCATCGATGCGACCTGTCCGAGCGTGAAAAGCAGCAGCAGCAGCAGAAACCCGTACTACCACCACCACCACCAGCACCGCCACCCACTAGCGTAATCATTAATGGTCACGCTAACGAGGCATGGACGTTTTATACTTCGGGCTTCCTTGCAGCTTCGGTCTTCGAATTTAAGCCGAAGTGAGTGTAATCACCACCCGATTGTCCGAACACCTCCGAAACATGACTCCGAGCCCATCGGATACCTCCTCCACCCACCCCCGTCGTCGTTTCCATCGTCGACCAAAGAAAGACCATGTGAAGCGGCCTGGGAAACGGCTGCGGCCTGGGAAATCGGGACAGCCGATGAGATGGAATTGAGAGACCGACCCATGCAGAGAGCTACCGAGCGAATTAACCGAAAGAATTAACGAATGACCAATTCGAGGGAGTGCTCGTGCGTTCGCGTGTGCGAGGGGGGGGGGGGTAAAGGGGGGAGGAAGCAAATTTGTATGCAAGTGCCAGAGGGGGAGAAACATTCAGTGAGAAAAGGACGAGAAAGGAAAAGTGTGTGTGAGAGAGAGAGAGGAATTAATTTATAGAGGGAGAGCCGACGATATGGCTGGTAGGTAGTTTGGCGGCCATAAAATTCTAGCGGCTGGCTCGTCGCTGCCGCAGCGTGGCCCTTCCTTGTTACGATTGTCGACATCGGCGTCTGTATGTGGGAGTCGAGGCGGGTCGGCTTGATTTAAATTGCTTTACCGAGTTGATAATTACTGTTATTGTCGTTATCGTTGTTGTTGTTGTTGTTGTTGGCTGCTTCCGTTGTCGGCTGCTACCGTTGTCGGGGTGGATGTTGTTGTTGTTGGTTCGTATGGATATTGCTGGGGTTGTGGTTATGAATATCGCCGTGTTCATGGTAGCCTCTTGCTCGTAGAAGTTTGTTGCGACGATTGGTGCCGTTACTGCCGTTGTTGTTGTGGTTGGTGTAGTCGGATTACTAAAGAACCAGCAGACAGTCGCACGGTAGTTGCAGCAACGGGAATTGCAAAGATGCGACGTGTAGCTATAAATGTTCTGATAATTAAGATATCGAGCGGCAGAATTCAATCGCCATTTCAAACGATTTTATGCGATTGGAACGGTAGAGTCATTATCATTAGAGACCACTAGCAGCGTTAAATGCTAAATCTTTGTGGTTGTTGGCGCCCCCGTATATAGAAATAGCAAAAAATTGACGGAAATATTTAAGGGTGTACATACACAAGTATGTATGTATATATGTATTCATATATACACATATATATATATATATATATATATATATATAGGATCATTCATATTGTTATGTACTTATTTCGAGGTTTGGTAGAACTCGGCAAGAAAATAACTTTTCTCAATGGAAGGAGAACGCGGAAACGTCTTGTTTAGGAGAGAGAGTGAAATTTATAAACGTAGTTATTTTGTCTTCTTTCTCCTCTATAGTTGTGCGAAATCTACGTTTGCGGGAGAACTAGTTAACGCATGAAGGAACCAATTATACCAGCGTGTTCGGAGAAAAATTCGGAAGGAATAAGAAGACATTTCACTAGCTTGCGTAGCAAAAAGCGAATAACCAGGCTGAGGAAAGTCATAAAAAGTCGATATGTTGTTATGTTAAGACATAACAACATATCGACTGTTAACTCGTTTTCGTGAAAAATCGTAATTTTTTTCATTACGACCAAAAATGTATGTCCAAAAAACCAGTCTCACGCAATAACAAATTTAATGCCCACCATTTTTGTACCAACGTGATGGTGCTGCGTTACGTAGTCGTCAAGTAACTAAGCTTTCTTGATAGCCATATCGAAAACGAAGGCATACATACTTGCATAGGGTGTATGAGAAAGTTAGGTACACATTTTGAGGTTTGGTAGAACTCGGCAAGAAAATATTTTTTCCTAGGGAAAGGAGGGGGCGGAAACGTCTTGGCAAAATTTTACGGTTCTGAACGTGAAAACTTGCAAGTAAAACATAACAACTATGACTGTCGAAAAAGCTTAGTTACTTGACAACTACGTAACGCAGCACCATCACTTTGGTACAAAAATGGTGGGCAATAAATTTGCTATTGCGTGGTCTTTTGAACGTACATGTCGAAATGGAAAATTGTTACGATTTTTCATGAAAAAGCGTTAACGTAACATATTGCTTATTCTGGTTATTCGGTTTTCGCTACGCAAGCAAGTGAAATGTGTTCTGTTGTGCAGAATTTTCCTCCGAGCACGCCGATATAATCGGTTCCTTCATGCGTTGACCCGCAACGTAGATTTCGCACAAATATGTATGAAAAAGGTAGAATAACTACTTTTATAAACTTCAGTCTCTCTCCTAAACAAGACGTTTCCGCGTCCTCCTTCCATTAGATAAAATTATTTTCTTGCCGAGTTCTACCAAACCTCGCATCAAGTACATAACGATATGAATGACCCTGTTTATATAATACAACCTAAACGTTGTTAGGGACTGCAGTTCCATTATAAACCTCACTTTGACCTTATATAGTGACAAACGGAGGTTTATATCACAGAACTGCAGTCTCTTACAGCAAATCTCGAAATAAGGTCAAGTATCTATTTTTAACTTAAAATAAATACAACAGTTGTTTATATTACGGAGGGAAGGATTAAGGAATTGTGTTTCTACTTCTCGCGCAGAGATTTTTTTCTTGACGGCTCGATGCTATTTTTAACCACAAATTGAACTTTAAATGTAGTTGGGCGACGATTTGCTTTGTGTAATTATATATATATATATATATATATATATATATATCGCGCAACAAACTTTGAGGTCTCGTTCAAATCGGTGATTTTTTTTCCAATGGAAAGGGGGACGATTTTTTGGCTGCGTCATAAAATGGTCAACCTTTTCGCCGGGTCAATTCAAACACTTTTTTAAACGCGCACTCGGTGCACCATCCGGAATGGCAGCCCATTCGTTCCGCCATGCAGTAATTGTGCCTTCCTTTTTGGCATCGTTGACTTCCCTGTTAGCATCTTTTGGGTTCCTAGCTCCTACTCTTAGTCTTTTCTCTACTGCTAGGTCCAGGGGAAGAGTGCCAGCAAGGACAAGTGCAACCGAAGTGCTGAAAGTCCTATAGACCTGATTAATAAATCCGTAAGGCCGCGGTGTTTTGTGTTCTTCTTAACAAATTACTCATCTTCTTCCTAACAAATTACCTGTTGTGACCCTTTAGCCGTTTGAATCACACCAGAGCTCCAAAGAACGCTATAGATTCGACGGCCGACATGATGAGCCTTCCACGTCCTACTCTACTTGGTCGTTACGAAGGATCTTAGGTAGTGTGTTTGCCACTTTCTTCGCTTTCCTCAGAGCGTTTCTAGCATGGTGCATACCACTCATTTCTCGATCCAGATGTATGCCCAAATACCTGGCTACTCTGTCCATTCTTATCTGGATCTCATTCAAGACAAGGTTGATGGGTCTTGTTTCTTTTCTACCCGCAGGATACCCTCTCTCTTCTCTGGAGTAAAAGTCAACCCAACCTTCTTCATCCATTTCTCTACAACTTTCAGCGCTTTATTAGCGTATAATTCGATTGCTGTAGTCCTCTTTGCTTGGACCGTCACAACCAAGTCGCTTGCGTATGCTCAAAGCTTCACTCCTACGTGGAGATTACGTAGCCGAGGCACGTCGTCGTACGCTATGTTCCACAGTAGTTTTCCTAGGATGGAACGCTGTGGGTCGTCCGCTGCCATGGGCATCCAGACCGTGGATCACCTTGCCCTCACAGGTGATAACACGATTCTTCAAGTAGCCCAGGGCTAGCTTTCCAGGGTATTGTGAAATCTTCCTCATAACCAGTGTATCCATAATAATTTTCCATGGAAGGCTGTTAAAAGCGTTTTTCACGTCTAGCAGCACATCAAAGTGTAACTTGCAGGCGTTAGACGTGAAGCTATGCAACGTTTCTGCCTTGGTTACCACTCTGTTGATCGCCGTTAGAACCATCTGTTTTTGCGAAATCCGTATTATGCACAGGGCATCAGGCGGTTTACTTCGACATATACTCGCAACGCCTCTGCTACAATGGCGTTCACGTTGTTGGCTAATGAGTCTATTAGGCATATAGGCCAATAACCGCCATTTCCTTTAGGCACAAGAACTGTCTCCGCTCTAGGAAACGTCGCATCGACCCCATCATTAAAGACAACCATGTTTTTTGACGCCATCCAGCCCGTCAGTAGTAAACCTCGTCTATCTGCACGGGAAGTGCCCCACACCTTTGACGCTGCATTGAAGCCGCCTGCTAGAAGCACTCTCTCCGGTGTAGGGGCTTCGGCAATTGATACTGCCAGCTCGTTCAGATAGTCCTCGAAGCCTCTAGTTCACTATGTAGGCTTATGTAGCAAGAATATATCCTGCATGTTTCTACCACATCTATCCAAGAATAGCCAGTGCCTGCCCCATGCCCCAAATCCTCTATGATACAATTTCGGCCTATGAAAGTATCTCCGCGAGCATCCGCAGCCTACTCACTTCTCTACTCTGTACTAGTTTTTCACGCAGCCTCTGGCGGTGTGGCTGAAACCCGGAGAAATAAACCCCTTCCTATTCATCTTGTTTAGCTTACTTTTTGCGTTGTTGTTTTCTGCGGGCAATCTCCTCTTTCTTTCCAGCCTGAATTTTGTCCTGCGCCGATTTTTCCGAACAACTTGTTTACGATCCGGGACCACTTTCTTAAAGGCCGTGCAGGACATGGAACTGACAGTATGGCCATCCACGTCACAAACATACATGACAAGTTCGAGAACGATATAAGGAACTGTAGAGCTCGTTAAAGCAAATATTTTTGTATCTGAGAAGTCTCGTTTCGGAGTGACAGTAGAATTATTAAAATTGGTGACACTGGTGTTGTTGCCCAACATAGGATCATGAAATGTGCCATTGCGAGATAACCAGTCCTCCTATACAGAAACTAAGCACAACCGCCGTGTTCGTGAAAAAAAATCCGGTCAGGAGATGCAACATGGTCGTTAAGAAGATAATTTGCAAAAATCAGGTTCTCTTGCTAGCCTTTACACTAAATACCCTCAAAAATCATGAAGGCTAATAAAAGATCCTCATTTTTGCGAATTCTCTTCTAAACGACCATGTCGCATCTTCTGGCCGGCGTTATATGCCCTACAGAGGAAGCAGAAATTTCTCACGAACACGACGGAGTGCTTTGGAGAACTAGTTATCTCGCATTGCACATTTTATGCCTCTACGTTGGGCAACAACACCAGTGTCACAAATTGTACAAAATTCACTCTCACTCCGAAACAAGAGTTTTCAGAGACCATGTTCCATTAGAAAAATATTTGTTTAACGAGCTCTACAATTCTTTATATCGCTCTCGAAATAGTCCTGTAACACCCTGAATATATATATATATATATATATATATATAAATGCAGAAGAATAGAGCAGGTAAGGACAACTGCCACAGCGTTGCTGAGATTGAAATGGGCCAACGAAGAAGTAAAACGATAAACCAGAACACCAGACCCGCCAAGAAGTAACTTGAGGATGTCTGTGGACTTCATATGCAGCACAGCATTAGCATGGAAGCTGTGCGAGGATATAGCAACTGCATAGATGAAAAAGAAAGCCGAATCCAGCAGGTACAGTAAAGCGCTTACGAAATCAACTGATGACGTGGCTTGTAATCAAACGGGGTTCGCAGGTGTTGGGACAAGCGCGTCGGACCCGTAGGGACCCGTGAGTGACCTCGGCCACATCATCCGTTGGGCGCTCGTCACTTCTCCTAATGGCCCACAATACTGTTCTATAGATATCTAAGTCATTAGACGGTGAAGCTTAAGGGGGGAGGTGTGTTTAGTGCGTAGTGTCTTGACGAAGACCAACATCCAACCGCTGGGGTCAAGTTCCCCACGGCTCGTGAGGAGAACAGTCCGCAGTATATACAGTATATATATATATATATATATATAATCGGTTGATATACGTGCTCCATATATGGAGTTGTGCTGGTAACGTCCAAACACTGTGTACGCATCACGTTTAGACTCTCTTTTTTGGTCGAGTAAACGGACACACTGTGGTTGCTGGAGTGTCTCGCAGCAACTCCAGTTGGAAGCTGTGGAACTGTTGGACTGCTGAAGCCTGTCCACATGAGCAGCGCATACCCGCTGCAGCAATAGAAAGGGGCAGTGGAAGAAGATGGTGTTACTAAAGTACTTTGCGCTACGTCCGTCCCTGTTGCCCGGTCTTATATTGTTGTTTTTAGAGCAGTGGGCGTCTCTTTCCCTCTCTCTCTATCTCTCTTGCCGTATGACAATTTTTATTGCTCTGTTTCTCTCTTAATCTCCTGCCCTGCTTCTCCGCTCGCTGGCTGGCTCGTCTCGCGTTCTTTTCGTTTTATCTCCTCGTTTCTCACTGTATCTCTCTCTTTCTCTCTCGACCATTTTACAAGCGTTTCAATTTCAGATACGGCTGCCGCTGGAGTCCCAGTACGCAGAGCTCTCGATCTCTCTGATCAGCTGTTCGAGGCAAGAGACAACGAGACGAACGAGGACAACAGCTGCGGCCATGTGAGGGGGTAACGGCTGCATGAGCGGTGATGGGGCGGCGGGTGCGGCGGGGGCGGAGGTGGCGGACGCAGCTGCTCGAAAGGGTCCTATGTCTTCAGCAACTGGCAACCCACGACCAATGTCGTCATTGCAGATACGCAGAGAGAGAGAGAGAGAAACAGATGTACAAAACACGCATCGAAGAGGTGAAGAACAGAAATAAAGAAGATGAGAAGGAGGCGGAGACAGAACCTGTGCTCAGGGCCGCCAGGCAGACCATTTGAGTTGAGAGGTCCGCCGATCGAACCCTACCGGCCCGGCCAGCATCTGGCTATTTGGGCCCGCTTCCATAGTGGGTCGGCGGGAGTACACTCAGCACTGAAGGTCTCTTTGTGCTTGCCGTCTGTTCGCTCTGTACGCTCTTCTGTCCTGTCAGCAGTCTGTTTGTCTGTCGGTCCGTCCGTCCGTATGCATGTATCGATGGATGAACGTATATTACTTTAGATGGATGAATGTGTGCTACTGCCACTATTACTACTACTACTACTACTATTACCACTACTACCACTAAGGCAATGCTTCTGATCTGCTATTACAGCTACGACATTGTGCTACTGCCACTACACGTTCACTTAGACAGCATTGCAATACGAATTGATGAAAATGAGACTATTCAGATCTCAAAAACTGCTGCTATTTTGCCCCCATTCTGCTATTAGTGGTACTGTTTTGGTACCAGAGCCACTAGACCTGCTTATACTGCTACGATTCTGCTACTATAGCTACGACTCTGCTACTATAGCTACCATTCTGCTACTATTACTACTCTTCTACTACCATTGCTACTATGCTCCTACCATTGCTACTATTCGGCTACCATCCGGTTAATACTGCCACTATACTGGTATTCTACTGCTACTATTCTGCATCTACTACTACTACTACTACTACTGGTCTGCAACTTTTCGAGTACAGCTCTGATTCTACACCCATATCTACCATCACTACTATCATAACCGTCTTCCTACCTACTACTGCTATTACTAAAATATTTCTACCGCTACTTCGAAGATCACTTCAGCTCTCTGCTGCTGCTGCTGCTGCTGCTATTTCTACTTCTACTTCCAGGGAGACTGCTACTATCTCTAAGAACGGCGCTGTCGGAGTGCGATGATGAAAAAGAAAACACGCCAGCTTTTTCTTCAACTTATTCTGATCCCTCTCTCTCTCTGTCGC